>JAJJMA010064326.1:0-23293 GCA_023529015.1 Papaver nudicaule
ATACTAGTGCTGTAGTGCAGAAGATGGACAAGACTTCAATGGATACCAGATGCCTGCTGGTGAAACCTGTGATCCCCTGAGCTAGTGATACGTATACATGTTTTAAGGTTAGGTTTACCCCACTAACCTAGATTTTTGTTAGAGGGAGAGCAAAAAGTGTTTTGAGGAGAGCAAATCGTTGCCGACTCACTAACCAGGTTCAACTCTGTATAATTTTTTCATTGGCTCGGAATGAAATACCCTTGTGTCGTTTTTAGGTTTTCAACTCCTTCAGGCCATCATCACACACGCTGCCACCGTCACCTAATTCCATGATTCACCTTGACTGCTTAAAATCTAACTTTCTAAAGGTGTTTTAAGCAGTGAGGTATCTCCATTAGCTCAGATCAGAGCCAATTTAATGCCCTAATTGCAAACCTCCTCCATCATTGCTTGGCGCTTGCCTTCATCATACTCCATTTTTGTTTGATTCGGCCAATATTGTAAAGAGAGAAATATGCAAGTCATCGGGATTTATGCCGTATGGTATATTGATTCTGATAATCCACACTTTGTTTATGGGTTCAGCAATGGCCGTCCTTTGTAATTTCGTTTCATACACTGATGTACAAGTGTAAGTGAATCGATATGTAAGTAAAAGTAAGTTGCTTCAGTAGCAGGATGAGAGATAAACCGATAAAAACAGAGGTTGAGAGTAGATGAACATGGAGAAGGGTATTGTACCACGACTGTATTAAACAAGTAAGGATAGATTTGACCGATTCAAACAAATATACAAAATCAGTCTTAGTTGCTGAGTTACATCGATTTTTGCTCTCAATCTATTTTGCTCCCCCCCCTAACAAAAATCCTAACCTGTAGGGCCTCTGAGATGTGTATACTCCTTGTAGCCGTGGGGGCATCATCACTTTCAAGTTTCAACCCCAGGAGAGACATACAAGGCTGCAGATGGAAGCCACATACAATTGGGCTCCAATCATTCTTTGCCAACTCTTACACTGTGATCTCAACTTTAGACTCGGATCCTATATGTGTACTCACAGCTCTTCATTCATTCAATATGGAGACCCTGACCTAGTCATATCCAGGTGGCACACATTATATAACCCTTGATTCATTTCTGATTACTAGTTACTTGTTAGTCTCAGTCACATTGGATACAAATTTCATTACAGAATTGATTTCTCCAGGGAATGGCAGTAAAGAGCAGTTCTGATGAGCCAACTAAGCTTATATATATGACTACTAAAGCGTCCAAATGCTTATCATACAGGCCCTCCGAACTTATAAACACACCAAAACAGAATCGAAAATGAAAATGGAAGGGAAACCATATGGCTCACCCCAATCTCTGATTACTCTTCACTACTTAAAGATTGTCTCTATCTCTCTCTAATGCGGCAGCAGCTACACTAAGTACATTACTGGTCATACCTACTTAACTCTCTTCCTCTCTAGGGTGTACTGGGGATTGTGTCAGTACCCGAGATGTGTGAGGCAGCATCTTCTTTTGATATTGCACCATGGTTTGTGTGAGCTACTTGGCCCGTACTTTCCCTCCTTCCTTTGGTTGTGGACCTGGTGCCATTGTTGCTGCCTTGATGAGCACTTAAAGATAACCTTCTGTTTGGAGTGCCATTTGAACCACCATTAGCACGGGGGCCAACCACTTTCTTTGGACCAAGTGGTCTGCTGGGACTAGGCCTTGACCCGAAGACTTCTTGTTCTGTTGTTATTTGCTCGTGAAACTTTTTCTTGTCCTGGTTGAATGGATAATAAGATATCACTCGGAAAACACAAAATTGCAGCATGACAAATATTGTAAAAACAACGTAGATAACATACTCTCATTCTCAGCTTCTCCTCTTCTCTGTCCTGCCTTAACATGGCGTACTCATCGAGCATAGCAAGAAGAGGAACACCATCATACACAAATGACATCTGACGTTCCTCCTCCCACGACCGAGTCTTGGCTACCAAGGTGTCAACTAAAGCTGCATGCAAAAGAATTTCAGTTGATTAACTTAGTTAGATTGACAGTCTGTGTGCAAAGAGAGATATTGGTAACACCAACATCAGTTTCATTGTCCCATAAACAATTTTGTACGAACCTGGAATTTTGTTCACGAGAACACGAGCTTTTTCTGCACGTTTGAGATTTAGATGTGCACCTCTGCTGGAGCTGTACCTGTTCTCGTCCTGTTTCAGCAAAAATCATAATCAGAAGCAGTGTGTATCATCAAATAACTAATGCACTTCCGTTCTGGCAGACACGAACAACAGAGAAAAGATTGACTAAGCCGAAAACAAACACCAACTAGGTAAAGTAACATAAGAAATCCATAGATGATGTCATAGGAAAAACTTCCAACAAAAACGACTTCATGAGACTTCCTACAGTTACCGGAGTACCACCACAGCAACTTCAATAATATTTGAAACATCTTATTTTTTTTCAAATTACCCGATTATAGTCTTCCAGCCAACTTTCTTCTTCACATGCTGACATCCATTTTTCAACCTTATCCAATATTTCTTTTCTGCTGCCAGCCTCTTCTTTTGCTTTTATGATTTGATCATCCAGGTTCGCTACCAACTCAGAAGGTTCAATGCTACCTGACTCGATGAGAGCCATTATTTTTCCTCGAGCAGCCTCTGGATCAGTTTCAATGTGAGCATGGGAAAATATCTGGTCAAGCTCACCCTGTCTCTTGAAAGCAATCTCCTTCATCTTGCTGGCTTTCAAGTGATCAAGCCTTTCAACCTCCACTTCAGCCTTCAAAGCAAGAAAAAGCAATGAGGATGAAACTAGCTGACTTCAGTAACACTTAGCAACAACAGGCCATATGCGCTAGTAAAATTCACTTACCTGCTCGATCAGGTCAAGGGCAAGGGCACCAGGGATAGTGACCTCATCAACTGTAGCTGAGATGTTGCAGGTAACATGATCAAACAAACTTTGCTCCTCCGAAGAGGTATCCATCAAGTTCCACAGATCAAATAGCTGCCCAGCTAGCTCTTGAAGCTGAACAAAAGTAAGAAGATAAGACAGTTATCAGAATTTTAGACAATAACATCAATTACAAATCAAGTCAAGTACATATAGCGTCACAAAGTTCAGATTTAAAATGACCTGATAATGATAGAACTTACAACTACAACAGACACCATGTCTTCAAAGAAAAGAAACCAGTAAAAGTAAAGAGTTTAATAAAGAAAAAATAGCCATCTTCAAGATACAAGGGCAGAGTAATTTTCAAAATGATGTCTACATTTCTAATTCATATCCGATGTACTAAAGAGCATGTAAAGTTTATTATTGAAGTCACAAAGCAAGGTGAAGAATATTGTGAAGAAACTTAATACAGATTAAGAGGTAAAGTAGAACGAAAATTACCCTTTGAAGCCTCTTCATCTTGTCTTCTTTTAGATCTACTACTGTCTTTGCCAACTTTGATAAAGTTTCATTACTGATGCTCTTGGATTGTACCCCAATAGAGTCATTTAAGCTTGGGTGTACTTCAATAATGACACTGAAGAAGTCCATCCCCAATACAGAGCAGAGATCATGCACAGTGCTTACAAAGTCGAGAACCTTATGCAACCTGTCACTCTATTGAAAAATGAAGTAGAATCAGCAATTTGAAAGAAGGAATGTTAAACAATAGACAAGTTCAAACAAAGTAACTAACAAAAAACCAAACCATATTTCTACATGTTACATCATATATTGGGTGAAGCATAATACCTTTTCTTTCTGAAGCTCCTGAAGTTGAGAATGAAATTCATCCAACTTCTTTAAAGACAAGTCATCCTCATCAACTGTGGGAGCCTCTGCCTGTTCAATAAGTTCCGTATTCCCAGCAATTTCTCCGCATATCTTTTGAATCTGTGATTGTACGTCAGCAAACTCTTTCTTTCTTTCATCTTTCAGCTCCCATAGTTGTTCTAGTGTTGGAGCTATAGCTGCTAATTGTTCCTTGATTGTCCCTGTTGACTTGTCGGGCTGTAAAACAATTAGTAACACATTAATGAGGATACACCAAACTACCGTAGCTAAATTTTTATATCATTCAACTAAGCTGCTGAACTGCAAGTTTGCAAACTTAATCCCAAATATGCATCTGAAGTTTTGAATTTTATGAAATCATCAGAGAATAGTTTGGAATTAGGTGTAAAACTTGTGTTTACTCACTACAACAACATTTTTCTCTCCGAGAGCTAAAACAAGGCTGGAAAGCTCAATTTTTGCATCAGCCAACGCCTGGAGAAGGTGTGCTCTCGACTTTGCAGCTTGGTCAACTTTTCTCTTGTAAACATCCAAGCATTCCTGGTCTATTTGAAGCAACATCTTATCGCGTTCATCGTCACTCTCACCAACCTCATCCCATATTTGCTGCAAGCAAATCATGATTTCTACTGAACTTCCCAAGAGATAAGTGCATACGAATTGCAAGCATAAATATAAAATGATGAATGTTAAAAGCCTAAAATAATTACTTGTAATTGCTGCAATAAAGTCCCACAAGTGGTGTCTGCCCGAAATGCGTTCTCAGCATCCGATACCGCCATCAGAACTCTAGCAATCTACAATTCCACCTGCATTAAAAGAGCAGATTCTTAACTTCTAAGGTTTCCATTAGACTACAGAAATTGTACTATGTAAAGCAGATCAAATAGGTAAATGTCGACTTAGCAAGTAAAATAACATCAAAATTGTGATATCCGGCAAACTATACTAATTTTAAGCAGCAGCTAAGAAGGGCTTTAGCAGAAATTTCTCAAAAAGTTGCACCCTTTAGAATAAACACACACATCACAAACTGAGAACTTAAGCACAAAATCAAAAATGAAACCCTAAAAAAAAAAACTACTTTCAAACATAAATATTTTAAGCTCATGAACACTGTAATAATCATTCGATTAAACCAAAAACCCACTTCAAACCCTAAAATCCTCACTCGAATACTTCAAATTTCTCAGTTATAAATAGATCACTAGTTCAAAACAAGTAAGAAAAAGTTCATTCCTCCAAATACACCCAATTTCATTAAAGAAATGAGTAAATAGTCACTCTAAAACCCTTGTTCCTCCAAAATCAAAACCCATCCAAGAATTAACAACCTGCATTCAACTCAAAGCACTACAAAAACATTCAAGAAAGCGATTATGATCGAAATAAATGAGACTGAAAAACACTCTCTTCTTCCACTTCTAACACATCAAGATCTTAGTAAAAACAGTAAAAATTGAGCTCATAATTTGATTAAAATGGTGAAATGAAGTTATTTTTTTACCTTTTGTTTTGAGTAGGTTTTTGTAAGATTTCTGGCTTTTTAGATCTGAACCAGTTTTTTTTCCTCTTCTCTTCTCTCTAGGGACTGTGAGTGAGAAGTACTCTGTGTGTTGTTTCTCTTCTCTCTTGTTGGGTTTAATCAGAAGGCAGAGAAAAGTTACGACTAAAGTCTCATTCACAGACTTCCTAGTGAGGTGGGACCCCCTATATGCTTCATTATTTCTTTATTTTCATTCTGGATTGAGTCTATAGAATATGACTCCTGTGCTCCCCGCTGTTGAGTACTAGTGTACTACCAAACATTTCAGCTTCTTGTCGTTTGGCACGTGGATATTTCGGACGAAAATTGTTTTTACTGATTGTCTTTGTTGACTCACATGTATGAAAGACAGGAAGGTGAAGAGATAACCTTTGACTGTTTGAGACTGTCAATGCCAGCTAAGTTTTTGTTTCACACAGTATAGTGTTGGAAATTTGGAGTTGGAATGGCTATCCCAAGCCAAGCCCAGAGTATAGCTGAGAATTTAATATTATCATTTTATGCAGTTACAGTTGATGGATCATTAATTTAAAAAAAAAATAAAAAATGGTAGAAATACAACTTGAAATCTGGTATACTCATGGCCCCAGGCCCATATGCGCAATTGGAAAAGATGAATTGCAAATTGGAGACTATATGGTTGATTAACTACACCCGCATTAGCTGTGGTCCACAAAATGAGAAATTCAAACCCTGAGCAAAGTTTTGAGGCTGGTGGACACCAGGAAGACCGAAGACTAGTTTGTCAAATCGCGAAATATAGTGATATAAAAATGAAAGTTTAAGGTTTTTCTTTTCTTTTCTTTTCTTTTCTTGGTAAACAAAGTTGAGGGTTTTGTCTGTGAGTCAAATCACTCATAAACTACTATATTAATTTTGAGTTGGTAACAAAACTCCGAACCGAAGCACATGATCATCGTCCCAATTTGATGTTGCTTTTTAGTAAGAATCCGATCCATATTTCTCGGCCCCATTAAAGTTGCTTTAATGCAACCGCGATTAAGGAATGAGGACGCGATCAATACTTGAACTACGAGTGTTGTATAGACATTAGACACTAGCCACACTACTAATAAATAAATGCGAACCCAGTAGGCGTTTTACTGCGACAAGACGAGAGATTACTAGTATAATTTATTACCAATTAACGACGATCATATCAAGGATACAAATGAGTAAAGAAGGGTGAAAATGGGAGGAATGTGAAGGGAATGTTGGAGTGCTTGACCCGTTTAGTGACCTAATTAGAAAGAGAACATTTATTGGTGCCCCCACATTCATTAAGTTGGCTCGGGACTCGAAGATCTAAAATAATAATGAGACGGTTGTATTTAACAACTTCCCTTCTCTCTGGGGCTTCACTTCACCTCCACGGTCCTCTACGGTCCATAAACTCCGTAGTCTAGTTAGCAATTTGGGATACAGAGGGAAGTTTGGGACGGCAAACGTACGAGTATTATACGGATTCGGCTAATTTAAATTCGGTCAAAATCCGGTTAATGATTTATTGGTCGACAGTAATTACGTACGTGTATAATTCGATTGTAGAATGTGAATTCGGTATGAAAAATTCGGGATTAAAAAATATCTTTTTAGTACATATACGAGATCATTTACTACTTTAGATGGTAATATATAAAATATATAGAATAAGAACAATGAAAAGAGCATGGCTCAATGGTTTGACGAATGAATAGTTGTTCGCGAAAAATTCGCCGAACTACTAACTAGGCTCCGTAGTAGATGTCATTGAAAATGAAAAGGCCGGTCAATGCATGTTCAATTCTTTTTGTATTGTCAAAACACGCATAAATCGCTAATACTAGTACACCGCTGCCACTGTGGGGAGGCCGACCGAAGAATTAGAATTGTGTGTGGCGATGGCGGTGGTGGAATGTGGTGGTGGCGAAATGTGATGGTGGTGGTGGCACAATGTAGTTGTGGCGGCGGTGGTGGAATGTGGACGGTGAAGGAATGTTGTTGTGGCGGTGGGAGAATGTAGTGGTTGTGGCGGTGGTTGGTGGCGGTTGTTGGTAGTGGTGGTGGAATATGGTGGTGGTGGCGGTGGTGGAATGTGTTGGTGGTGAATGTATTAGTGGTGGTGAGTTGGATGTAATTAGTAAAAAAGTAGTCCTTATTAAATTTGATAAGGACTACTTAGTAATTTAGTGGGTAGCCTACCAAAATATTTTTTATCAAATTGATTCAATTTTGTTATCATTCGTTTTACAAAAAAATGGCCATAAAAAGGACTCTCTCCCTTCGTTCCTCCGGTCGGTCGGCGCAATAATCGCTAGGCAGGTCTCCGATGTCTGTCATACACTTTGCTTAGTTGGTCGGTTGTTTTAAGGTCCCAAGATCGGTCAGTAAAATTCTTGTTACCCGATAATAAGTGTGCGTGCAAAAATCGACAGAGGTTCAACACTTACCCTAAAGCATGTCTTACATGCCCAGCTGAAAATGCCACTCTTGATGAATACTCGTATGCCCATAAGAAGGGAAAGATTGATACAACATCATATACAAGCTCGTGGAAATGGAGCACACATTAACAGTATCAAAAACACCCGACATACACTGGAGTTTTGCTGTGTAATTAGACGATGGCGGGACAGATCATGATGAGAGTCACAAGTTTGAATGTGCTAATATATACACTTACCCTAATTTAGGCTGAATTATTTTCGTTGTTTGTTTTGCTAACACACCATGTGTGATGAGTGTGACTTGTGCTTGTTTACTTCCTTGTTATGGCGACCAGAATATACATAGATTAAAGAATGGTTTAATAGTTGATACCTTCCTCAACGTCTTAGTGCTTTCCTAATGAGATTCTTTGCCTTTAAGCTTTAAGCTCTTTTTAGTCTGTGGGATTACGTTATTCACTCTGACCTCTTTTGTTAGTATTTTATTTAGCAGGATCGACTTAAAAAATTGGAAACGAGGTTTTCTATGTCCTGAAACACCGAATGAGTTCTCAATTCGAAGCGGCTGGAGGTGGCCCGAAAAGGAATGCCCATTTTCGGACCGTGATGTGGCACCACCCCAACCATAGGATTAGCAGAGGGTGCAGATTTGTATGGTGGAGATCTAGTGGTGGTGCCCACACTCTCTCTCTCTTCTCACTCTATCTCTCTATGGTCCGAAAATGGGCATGTTTTTTTGGGCCGCATAAAGTGTTTTCGTTCTCAAATCTCCCAGAGAAAGGATTTTGTCATGTACCTGACATGTACTTTTCTGTGTTTTAGGCTACCTCTGTGGGTGTGCTTAATATTAAGTGTGGGTGTCGTTAATAATTTTGTATTTACTTCTTACCGTTAGATCGTTAGTTAAATTGGATAGGAGTGATCGATTGTTGCCATCTGTCGGCTAAAGTCTGGTCAGTAGGGTTTTGCTTTCCGTTGCTATTTAAGAGAAGTGAGTGAGGACTTGTAATGTCATTAATCATTTTTATCCAATATCAGAACATTTTGTTCTTTCAGGTTATTTGCATTTTTGCTTGGATCCTCGGATTCAGGAGTTACTTAGGCTCAAATCCTTTGGATTTGGGAGTTACCTTCTCTGTATGAAACTTGTTGTGTGAAGAACACAACATTTGGCATCAGAGTCGTTGTCCTGAGAAACCATGGGTGGATCGGGAAATAACACTGATAAAGACGCTGCTAAAGTTATTGAAGACAAGCTGAAGAACCATGATCTTTAGTTTACTAACATGGATGAAAAGGTGTCGAAGCTCAGTAAGGATATGGAAGAGAAATTCTCAAAACTGAGTACAGATATGGAAGATAAGTTGGTTACCAACAATACTATTCTTCTTGAGTAGATGCAGAAGTTAATGGAAGGTTTTGGAAACAATAACAAGGATAGATTCGGTGACTTTAATTTTGGATCAGGTGGTTTTGATGATAGCTTCATCAGGAGAGGAACTCTTACACTAGTCTAAATCGGTAAAATCAGTGACTAGGTCGAACCCCTTGGAGCGATTCGCGAAAACCTCAGGGGAGGAAATCGGAAAAAATCGGTTTGAAAAATCGGATTTCAATTTAAAATTTATATAACCTAGAGCTCCTATACTTGATCATATAACACTAATAATAGAAAACAATACTATTAAAATCAAATAAGTTTAACATGGACACAATTAAAACTAAATAAGTTCAACTTAACATAAAGAAATTAGTTCAAAATACAAGTTCCAAGCTCAAACAAAATAAAACAACATAACTTAAACATGTAATCACTCCAAATCAAACTCAAGAAGAAAGGAGAAACGCAAAAAACCTAAAAAATTTAGTGAATCGAATTTTATAACCTACTTTGAAAAAATAACAAAAATGCCCCTAGGAAATCGGCGACTCGTTTTGATTGAAAATCGGCTAAAATCGGTAACATCGGCCTAGTAAATCTCTCAAAATCGGAATCGGTGATTTTTTGTGAATCATATCGGCCAAGTAGCGATTCGCGATTAATTGCGATTTAATCGGCCGATTTTACCGATTTAAACTACTTTGTACACTAGATCTCACTAGTGGTGGTAAAGAGATCGTTCCAAGAATACCTAAGCTGGACTTTCCAAGGTTCAGTGGTGAGAATCCAAGAGAATTGGTTCAATAATGTGATCTATACTTCATGCTGAATAAAGTCGATGAAGCTCAGAAGGTCAGCATGATAGTAATCCATCTAGATGGTAGGGCTGGTAGTTGGATCTTAAATTTTAAAATGAATAAAGATAGTTTAACTTGGATTGATTTATCTGATAATATATGCTTACGTTTTGAGAACCCTGCTAATGAGAATATTGTTGAAAGGTTTAACAAACTAGTACAGACCTCTTCTGTTGAGGAGTATTTTGAGCAGTTTGAGTACCTTAAGGCTTTATTCCTTAGCAAACATACAACTCTCATTGAAGAGTATTTTATCATGAGCTTTATTGGTGGTTTAAAGGAAGAGATACAACAGGCTGTGTTGATGTTGAACCCTACAACCCTTATGCATGCTTTTTCACTAGCTAGATCTCAAGAACTCAGCCTAGCTATGCAACAGAAAATTTCAAAACCAGCTCCACAGACCTACTATAATTCATACTCATCACCTAAGTCTTTTTCAGCCAACAACACATATTCACCAAAGCCTTTTTCAACCAATAATTTGTCTCCCAAAACCCCTTTTAACAATCCAAAATACAATAACACTCAAGCCAAACCCAATATTGTCCTTCCTTCATACAAAACTCTAACACCAGAGCAAATAAGAGCAAGAAAGGAAAAGGGTATTTGTTTCAATTGTGATGAAGATTACAAGCCTGGTCATAACTGTATAAGGAGGCAACTTGTGAGACCCCGTATTTTTAATTTTGAACTTCGGGACGAAGTTCTTTTTAAGGGGTCAATAGTGTGAGACCCGGTATTTTTGAATAATGATTTATGCGCTTAAAAATCAACTCGTAGAGGGTTGGGTGCATTTTATTAAATTTGGGTACACTTAACTATATATAAATGTCTAGCTCTTATCACTATGGAGTGGTAGGGAATATAAATATCTTTAAATTACTCCAGTTTCCTAATATAAGCATGTGAGAAAATAAAATGGGTTGACTATATTCATTTAGGGTAATTAATGTATATTTATTCCTGATTTATATTTAGGGTAATAAACATATATATTATTTATTATTTTCCATTTTCTAAACCCTAAAAAGATTAAAGAAAACTTAGCCTTCTTCTTATTCTCCTTCTTTAATTCTTCCCTGTGTTTCACAATTCCTTCTTCCACTTTTACAAATCAATACAAGAAAAAAAGGTCAAAAATCCGTACTATTGATTTATTGAAAGCGTGTCGGTTTTGCATCAAAGTTTTGGGATTTCTATGTTGAGGTAGGGGTTCTTCAAATATTAATCTAAACCCAATTAATCATTATTCATTGTATAATTTATCTTAACCCATTTGATTTGTCTCTTTAATCATGGTTTGCTTGACTTGATAATACTTGGTTTATATTCTAATCATATTAATCCTAAGATTTGATTTATACAGTTTTGTAATAGATAGAGAGTTTCTGAAAATCATATAAATTATAATATTATCTTGATCGATGATCAGTTTTATGATACTGGTAAATAATATTACTATGCATCTGTGAATAAAATTTGAAGATAATCCACCGTAAATTCACCGTTGAATTAATTTTAAAATCTAGGTGATGTATTCTGAAAATTCTGACAGTTTCGTTTCTTTCTGTTCTTAATTGGTTTAGGTAATCTTAGTGACGTTATAATGATTCGTGGTCTTCATAAAAGTTGTAGATTTGTGTCTTATCTTTCTAATGGCTTTGGATTTGTTTGATTTCAAATTATATAGAAATTGATATGAATATTTTAGTAACATGACGTAGTCTGTCCTGTTTTTTAGAGTGACTTAGTAACTTCAATATCTTTTGTTTGAGCCATGGATTGTGTTTGAAACTTTTACATGATGAACCTAAATATGTCGTGGTCGTACAGAATTTAGGTAATCCTTAATCGGATATGTATTATGTGTTGTATGAATTGACTAACCGTACATGGAAAAAGTTACTAAGTTGAGATTGTACAGAAATGTGGATAATTTAGTAAAGTAATATGATTGGATGTTTAATTGCTAAGTTTAGAATGATATTGGAATTGGTATCATTGAAATGAAGAAATCTAATTAGAGAATCAGTTTGAATAAATACTGTTAAGTTATGAAGATTGTGTGATGAAAATTATGAAGATTAGTGTACTAACCGATGTTAAGAAGATAAATGGTGAATAAGCTCAAATGTTAATTAAGAAAGAGCGCGGGTCTTAAATAGCCGATCTAGATTGCCTAACCGTCGGGTCTCTTTTGGGATGTTATTAACTGACGGGTCCTTTTTGTGATGAGTGCAAGAACTTAAGTGGCAGGTTCCTACGGGAATGAGTGAAGGCTACTAACTGACGGGTTCCTATGAGAATGTGCTAACTGTCAGGTCCATTTTTGGATGAGATAGCCCGAGCGATCAACTGTCGGTCCAAATTGGATGAGTATAAAATTATGTACTTGAATTGGAAAAGCTAAACGTGTATTAACTTCCTAAAGTGAAAACTTATAAATAAATGGTTTGATGTTGAGAAGAATTTGAAGGGAATGTAGTGAATAATTACTTGAGCCGAAACCATAAAATAACTACGTAGACTGTAATCTACAAATGAGTTCGAAAATCGGTTTGTATTAATTAACAATTATTAAAGGCGTAAGAAATGATCTAGTACAGTTGTAATGGTAAATAGTTTGGTTCATTTGTGCTGAACTGTAATTTTTGTTAATTCATTAATTGTGTGGCAATTAGTATTTTGGAAATTCTCTACTGAGCTTTGGTTGCTCACCCCTTTCTCTCCTCTCTTTCACAGAGATGAAGCAAGACTAGCTGATAAAATATATTAATGAGTATCACGGGGATTTGGGCGTTGCGTATTTTGAATTAAACCGAAGTGTTGGTTTGTTTTGTAGTTTGTATTTCTGATTATGTATTTACTTTAAAGTTTTGTAATTGAAAAAGTAAAATTATATATCTTCTAATAATAGAATTTACTTGACTTGACATTTAGATTTTGTTTCTTAAAATGTTTTAGAACTTTTCTGGACCCATTTGAGTGGCCGTCCGGACTTTCGGGCTTACCAGGCGGGTCGGATCCGGCCCACAAGACCGAATCCGGGTCCGCTGGAAGTTCCGGAAAACCGGGTTGTCACACAACTATATTGCATTTCAGCTGATGACATGGGAGGCAATATTACTGAACATGAAGGAGAAGAGGAGATGGAAGTTGCTAGTGACTCTCCACTTGAGTCTGACATGGAAATATCACTCAATGCTCTCACTGGTAATGTGGGTGGTGACACTATAAGAATACCAGGCTTTATTAAGAAAAAGGCTATTTTAATTCTCATTGACACTAGTAGTACACACAGCTTCTTGGACAGTGACTTGGCCAAATCTTTAGGCTGCAATATTATCCTACTGCTAATTTGTTAGTGATTGTTGCTAATGGAGATAAGACAATGAGTTCAGGCATTTTTTTTTTCCCCCACTGAAGTGGACTATGCATGGTCATGAATTCAGTAGTGAGATAAGGCTACTACCATTGGGTGGATGTGACATGGTTCTGGGAGCTGACTGGTGTGAATAGGGTAATACTCTCAATCCGATCCGAGTCTCAGAGGTAGTACCGATTCATCTCATTTCCCTCTCTCTCTCTCTCTCTCTCTCAAATGTGTAGTCTTATCTTTCTCTCTCCAAAAGTCCTCCTTAATGATCTTTTTAGGATCCTTATAGAGACTCCCTTTCACTCTTGGGTTGCCATGTGTCCTCTTGGTCACTTATTTATAGAGCCGTCTGTGTCTACTCCTTTGGATTTAGAGCAAGAAATTGGTGTTTGGAACGCCGTCTTGTGCGCGTCAACAGTGTTCATTCTGATCTGATTGTAGCCACTGTAACCGTCCATAAACGAAAACATTTGGTGGTTACTAGTCGCGTCTACTAGCATGTCGACATTCGGTACAGGGAATTCATCCTTTGGACAGGCTCTGTTCAAATCTCTGTAATCCACGCAGCAGCGGATTTTTTCCATTCTTCTTCATTACTGGTACAATGTTAGCTAACCATGGCGCGTTCTTTATGGGTTTGATAAATTTCGCCGCCGCTAGTCGCTCGATATCCTCCTTTATTGCCAACGCCACATCCTTATGAAAGGTACGGCTTCTTTGCTTTATGGGGCGCGCATAGGGTAGAACGTCTAGAGAGTGTGCGACTAACTCTGCGTCCAAGCCTGGCATTTCGCTGTATGTATAGGCGAAAACATCTCTATATTCTTTTAATAGTTCGACCATTCTTCTCCGTTCTTCCCTTCCGAGGGACGCGCTGATCTTGATTAGTCTTTCTTCTTTATCGCCGATGTCTACTTCTTCTACCTCGTCTAACGATGGTATCTCTGTGGGTTCCTCTACTGGTAATGACTCTGCCGTCACTTCTTCTTCCTCGTTAGGAGATGGTGTCACCTGACTTGTAGATGCTTCACACAGTTGCTCGGGTGGCAACATCTCCGCTGATTGCTATAATCTGTAGATGTGCCCTCCACCTTGAGTGGTGAAGCGGTGGAAACGGGGCTCTAATCCTGTCTTTGGCCTTTTAGTGCCTACCGGCGCCCCTAATCTTTCGGCGCTGAATACAGACGCCTTTTCTTCAACCTTCCTCTTTTCTTTGCGTATCTCCAAACGAGCGGGATTAAAGACCGAGACTTTACTATCTTCTTCCCACTTTGGTAGAGGGATCGTCCGAGACAGACCTATTACAGCCGCTTCACCCTGTCCCGCTGGCTGGTAAAAAAATGCTTCCGCCATATATGCCTCCTCGGGTCCAAAAGGGTTGTTTGTGGCTGGTACTCTGTATTTTCTTCCCCCGATGCTAGTTTTAATGCATTGATGATAGGTGGATGCCACAACATGGTGATCGCGTATCCATCTGCGCCCTAGAAGCAGGTGAAACGAAGTGTGATCGTCTAACACATGGAAGGGCACTGATGCTTTAATCGGCCCAATGGACATAATGAGGCATATTACTCCGATCGCCTCTTGGGTGTGACCTCCGAAACCGCGCACTACTGTTTTTCGTTCTCTGATCTCCTCCCTTGGTATTCCCAGTAGATCCAAGGTGTGTACCGAGACAAGGTTCAGTGACGCCCCTCCATCGATGAATACTCTTCTTAACTGCTGCTTATTGACAGTTGCAGTGAGGTACAAGGGACGCAGGTGCTCCCCCGGAATGCATATATCGCTGTCGTCAAAGGTAATCTTTCCCCTTGATAACGCCTGGTGGCCCGTCGCTATAGCAGCGATTGCCTGAGACGCCTCCCTGACCTGGTCTTCACTGAACCCAAGGGAGTCGAAGAATTGTTGTGCGATGACGGTTTTGGAGAACTGGAAGGCGACATTATTTGTTCCCTCGAAATCATGTTTTCCGCTGGACAATTCGCATGCCTCTTCCTTGGAATCCTCCCATGCTGCCCATCCCTCGCCCCTAGGGTCATGGGAAATCATCATGACGTTGTGTTTGGGCAAGGGATCCTTGTCTATTTGTTGTCGTCCGAGATCTATCTCCCCGGCCCTCTCTTTCCTCCAAAATGCATTTCGTACGTCATAACAATCAAGGGTTGAGTGATTTACCCTTCTATGAAAGTGGCAGTATCGTTCATGCGCTTTGTTGACAGTGTTTATATCTACGACAGCGGGCGGTAAGTTAATTTCTCCGTTAGCGGACTATTGATCGACGAGGTTTTCGATTTGCTCCTTAGTGCAAGGTATGGGCGCCGGAATAGGACGCTGACTGTTAGAATTGTTTCCACTTCGTATTCCTTGTGGTGCAGCGCCTTGATACGGCTGGAAAGGCGCTTGTCGCTTATTTCCCGGAGCGGGTCCATTGCTAGTAATAGCCGCGCTTAATGAGTTAACGGAATTGTACCACGTCTGCTCCATTTTCGCCTGCTGAAAGATCCCAAGGCAATCTGATAACCGCGTCGTGGCCTCTTCTAACTCTACGAAGGTTTGGAATTGAAAGTTGGACAAGGCGAAACGCAGGGTGGCGGTCATTTTTCCAACGCAGATCTCAACCAGTCTGTCCTCTGGCACCTCTTCGCTTAACTCGAGCGCGTGACTTCGGAACCTCGTGATGTATTTCATAGGGTCTTCATCGACTCCCATTGTCGTCCGTGCTAAATCGACCGACGTTACTCGCCTTTTTGCGGAGAAAAACTTTTTGAGGAATAGGCGCGCCATCTCCTCCCATGTCGTTATACTTCCTGGTTTTAAATTGTCATACCACGTGTATGCGACGCCGGACAACGATTTTGAAAACTCCTTCAGGCATAGATTTCCATCTTTCGCGTGCTGGTTCATTGCCGAAAGGAAGCGACCCAAATGCTCTCGTGCGTTTCCTTGTCCCGTATACACTTTGAACTTGGGTGATGTATAATCACACGGGAACTTGTAAGCGACCACCTCTTTCGTATAAGGGGGGTCCAGAGAACTATACCCATGGTCTTGTTTTGCTACACGGTAATGTTCTTCGATATACCTAGATAGGTCTTCCTCCGAGATCCTCCCAGTTGGTGCACTGGGTCCTTCCTCTTCTTGCTGAAAACCCTTGGCGGTTGCGAGTTTTGCTCTTCCGACAGCTATTCCGGCCAAATTTGGCTCATCGAAAGTTCCGGTGATCGGTCCGGCATCTTCTTGCGTCGACGCGCCCTCCTTCTGTTTAATTAGTGTCATCAAATGTTGTTGTTTTTTCGCCTGTGTTGCGAATTCTCACCGCATTTCATCCAGACTCGTGTCTTTTGTGTTACTGGCGGCAAATGGTGCGATTCCTTTGCCCCCCACGCCGATGTTGCTGGTGCATCCACGATCCCTACAGATACTTTTTCAATCCTTTGCGCATCGTCGGTATCACTGTCCGCTGGCTCGTGCTCTATTAGAACGAAATCCTCGCCTGGTATGGGGACTCGCTCTGCTTTCCTTTGAGGCGCGCTCATTACTTCTAACGCTGGTTGCATTCCGCTGGACTCGAAATCAGTCTCCCGGTGTGGTCGCCAAATGTGAATAGGGTAATACTCTCAATCCGATCCGAGTCTCAGAGGTAGTACCGATTCATCTCATTTCCATCTCTCTCTCTCTCTCAAATGTGTAGTCTTATCTTTCTCTCTCCAAAAGTCCTCCTTAATGATCTTTTTAGGATCCTATTTATAGAGACTCCCTTTCACTCTTGGGTTGCCATGTGTCCTCTTGGTCACTTATTAACATAATTGCCATCCCTTACTTCTTAAACACCCAAAATGTCCATAGTGATCCGGGAGTCCCGTGTGGAAGGGCTCTCGCTCAACGGATCAAAGGTGACCCAAGCCCAATTGGGTAAACTCAACTAAGTATGTGTCAAGCCCATTAGGTCCTAATGAACTTGGGGTATCCACAACTGGCTTAGGAAGTTGGGAGATGTGATATTCAACTTAGTTAAGCTCAGAATTTCTTTCAAACACAAAGGCAAGAAGATTACTCTCACAGGGGCAAAGAGTAAACCATCACTAATGGAGATGAGTGGAAGGAGTGGGAAGGAATTAAAAAAGAGGGGATACCGAGATATACCACCAACTTTTAGTTTTCGTGAACCTAGTTGATTTAGGTTGTCTGAACGATCTCACAAATCAATCTTTAAACAACAACCCGAGTATAATTCAGAGAACCGAACCCTAACAAGAACAAGTTCTTGTAGATTTCAATAGAGATGGATTCACTCAGGGTATGAATCAACAAACTTGCAATTACTTCAATTATATATAGATCGGAGACAATATAATGCGGAAGGGAAAAGTAATGCAAGACACCAGAATTTTGTTAACGAGGATACTGCAAACCAGCAGAAAAACCCCGGGACCTCGTTCAGATGTGAACACCCACGGTATTAAGCGAATACAGACGCTAACCTCACTACGCCAAATCGACCCATGTGCAACGGATATATCCGTTGCACAGAATTTGTGCCACGTTTATTTCCGTTTCAAAAGTGGCGTTGCACATGTGCGCAACGGATTGTGCAACGGATATATCCGTTGCACAGAGCTAATTTGTGCCACGGATATGTGAATTTGAGCAACGAATATATCCGTTGCAAAATTTTTGATAGGAATTAAAAAAAAAATATTATCGAAAAATCTTTATACAAAATTCGCTATTAATTACAAAATTCTTGTATTACAAAATTTTGCACATTTGCATTAAACCCAATAACTGATCTTTACAAAAGCCTTTTCGCCATTAATTACACACAGTGAAATTGAAAGTTCGCTACCAATAAAAAGTTGATAAACCTACATTGATCAAGCCTATCGATAAGAATACCTTTAAGTTTTCATTGATCAAACTGTCGAGCCATATAACTTGGTGAGACACAGCTAAAACACCAAGCCTGCAGATAATTTAGATGTCAGAACATGGCGTAGTGCTGCATAGGAGTGTGGGAAGGAGGACCACCAGGAGCAGGACTACCATAATAAGATCAATCACTTATCTGAACACAACACAAGGCAAAAATATCAATTACTTACCTAAACACAGCGCAAGGCAAGAAAAATTTATACTTAGCAAGTTTGAGAATGTCTAGCGATTCAAACAATTGTGTGAAAAGATAGCTTGGATTTTGTCAGTGGGGACTTATACCTTTTACCCCGAAATGTAATGCTACCAACAGGAGCAACAACAACTGCAATTCCTGTGCAGAAAAGAAAAGCATGTACGTCATGCTAATGTAGCAAAAGAAGTAGCAGATGTAGTGATATACCAAATGTACATCCAGTGGGAGATCTACAGGGCGACATGATACAAGAATTGTTCCAACTGCTAGTTCTGATAGTGCATAGTGATATAATATAGTCATATACTTACCAAAAATGGAACCATTGCTTCACTGTTCTGCATCAAGAAGAACAAGAATGAGGGGGTACATCTAAGCTTCGGACAAGCAGAGTTTGATGTAGATATAGAAGCAAAGCTAAGGATACCTGGAGAATCTTTGTTTGCAGCTGTGACATATTGATTTCCAGGTCCAAAAATTTTATCCACCTACAAAATAAATAAAGGGACCATACAAATTAGGTTCTAACAGAGGAACACTGCATCAAACTTTCCACTAAGAATTTCTATAAACTAATGAAAATGTAGGAGAACTTAGGACAAGATGAGTTCCCTGTGTCATGGCTGGAAAGATTGGAGTATTAGTTTTTCCATCCGAAATTGTATGTCTATGCAAAACAAAAGGATGTCATGTACTCTTGATGTAGTACGAATAAAATGACAACCGCATGTAGCGAAGCAAAACACTATATGCAATCTCCAGAATTAAACTAGCTAGTCCTGAGAATAGTGAAATCTAGCTATACAAAACTCTGTCAGCAATTAAGAGACAAGCCTAGCTCCTACAGCCATCCACTTGAACTTATAAAAGCGTTTACATGTAACTACATAAAAAAAGTTTGTTCCTTTATGCAATTTCAATTCTATTTCACCAAATGTAAAGTAAAGCTTCTTAATTTTGCTAATCAATAGTTGTTCGAAACCTGGATAATACACTACCTTAGTAAGGACCAGCAATCACTCAAAGAAAAGAAACCAAATTTACAATATTTTAGAATTTAAGACACGGCAAAAGACCTAAATTAGTACAATGAGGTAAATTTCTAAGTTGTTTCTATTTCAATTTTCGACACTCCAATTTAACAGTGTGCTATCATAGTCAAGCTCATCATTGATACTATTCAGTTAAAAGGGAAACCTATATGCCCTAAGTCTTCATATATGCAGTCAATCTAAGCAACATTTACTATATATCTTCATGCCTCCTCATAATTAAAGCTGAAAGGAAATGGGAGAAATAAGAAATTGATGGGATTTATCTTACCAGTAGGAGAAGACTTGATTTATTTTGATGACAAACCATGTAGCCAGACACCAGATTAGTTACATCATAGAGGAGTTCAGGAATCCATTGAAAACAAGAATTAGCAACAGGCCAGTTCAAGGTAGCTGTCAAA
Source organism: Papaver nudicaule (assembly GCA_023529015.1). Classification (NCBI taxonomy): domain Eukaryota; kingdom Viridiplantae; phylum Streptophyta; class Magnoliopsida; order Ranunculales; family Papaveraceae; genus Papaver; species Papaver nudicaule. Next base: position 19,964 of record JAJJMA010064326.1, read on the forward strand.
CTGGTCTGACACCAGTGCAAGGGAGAGTTAGCAACAGGCCAGTTCCAGCAAAAACTCAAAATAGTTCATACCTCCAGGTTAACGAAATGGTTGTGATCAGTTGTTCCGTCTTCCAATGTGCTTTGGCTCAAGGACTGCAGTACGGTAAGACCCAAGTTAAACATAGATCATTATGCTACTATTGCATCTACCAATCTACAAGGAAATTCACCAGCAAAATATGTTGCCTAGTACTTCAATATCTTTTGCCTGTGCTAGTATGCTGTATTCTGGTATGGCAACTTTTAGATGCTAAATTATAAGGAGTTTCACCGCAATGGGGCAATCTCTGTGGCCACGCTTGTTGAGTCATTTTTGCAACAAATGCAGTTTATCCATGCCCAAATCAAACAAATGAATATAGAAGAGATAAGTACCTTAATCTGCAGCTGCAAGTACTTGATGTAGTCAATGATATCGTCCATGAGGTCGTCTCTATTTGCCTGTCAATAACAAGAATAAGTTGATAAGTAGACGATGTTCTGAACATCTGTATCAAGACGATCTTTTTGAAAAAAGGCACATTAAAATCATTATGTAGTTCATTTATGTCAACTAATCCATTCAAATAAGTAGAAGCATGGTGGCTGGTGAACAGTAATTCATAGTCTCATAATGCTACGCAAATATTACCTGGTCGGAATTTGGAAGAATTCCCTGCAGCAATATGAGTCTTCAAGATCAAGCATTTGATCAATAAGAACCAATAAGAGAAACGGAAGTCCTTGCAAAGAACAATAAGTTCTCCAATGATATGAAACCACCACCCCTTACGAAAGGAAACAACCATACGCAGATTTATAAGTATACAAGGTAAAACAAAATTTACTTGAAGTCTGTAGATGGATCTTTTCCTTGCCAGCCCATATCCTTCCACTATTCAGATACTAAACGATGAAGTTCTTCACCAGGATATGACGCATCCCACAAAACCCTCGGTATCTCCAGAAATCAGAAATACCAGTATAAGACTTGACATAAGTGGATAGGTACGTCAAATTCAGACACAGGGCAAATCCAAAATCGTTAAGATTAGGGGACTAGCTGTTTTACAAGCTCAATAATCAAACTCCCTAAAACAATTGTTGATCTGGTTTCCCCTGCAACTAATGTAACTACCACCATCACCAGCTCATATTAACACTGTTAACACTACCACCAAAATCAGATCTTTATATTTTTCTGAAATGAAAACCCACTTCATAACTTTAGATTTTAAGATGGATAAGAGTTTGGTTGCAGATATATTTCAAATATACAGGACCAAGATCGAAAACAGAAAATGAAAACCCTAATTCCAAAACCTAAAATCAAAATCAAACAATACCAAAATCAAAATTAAACAAAACCCACAACTATAATACTAAATCAAACAAAAACCCTAAGGAAATCTCTACAATAAGGCTAGAAATCAAAAGTTGGAATTGGGGTTTTGTTTTTCTACCTCACACCAGCGAGAATTCAAGAACGACGGAAAGATAAACAAGAGCACCAGAACCAAAACGTTGAGCATCGGCCTTTCTTCAAGAAGAACGAAATCAAAGGGAATGATTTTTTTTTAGGGTTTTCTTCTGCTGCTACTGCTGCGGGAGAAGTTGTAAATGAAAAATAAGAAAAAACGAAAGAAGATAAAGGATAAAGGAAAAAAATAAAAGTCATCGACATTTATGCCCCTGCTGAAATAAAAAAAGTACCCGCGTTTTCCTTTTCTTTTTATTTCGTTTGGTAATACACTTATGTGCAACGGATAAAACAATTTTTGCAACGGATTTTGTTGTGCAACGGATATATCCGTTGCACATGAAAAAATCGAAGTGTTGCAGATGGCAGGATCTGGCGTAGTGCCTACTCTCAGACTTCAGACTGGAATATATTGATACTGAATTAACCTTACAAGCAACTCAGTTACCGTTGTGCTCCTACGTCTCTTGGCTACCGCATAAACCTACGTACTTGATTCCCCTAGCTGACGTCCTTTACAGGCCTAGGAGTTGCTCAACTTCCCTTCGTGAAGACTAGCGATACCCTGCCTCTAACAGACGCCTAAAAGTACTCTGTTGGTATGTCAAGCTTAGTTGTCAACTTTAGTGATCAAAACTCGACCGCTAAACAACACACAATTAGGTGAAGTCATGTGAGAGCCAGCTTTAGGTTATGGAAGAGTTTGGTAGGATTTAGAATCACTAGTTGAAGAGTTGAAGAAAGACTGAAGATCAAACGATGACATCTGGATTCATCATTCAACAGGTTAGTGAATCTAAATAACGCGATTCCATTATCTTTTACACTTGTGCTACAAAAGACATAAACATAACTCTCATCTTGAGCTTTACGTTATGACTTGATTACTTGTGATCAGTGTGTCTTAAGATAACTCCACTTTACCGCTTGAGGTATTTGTGTTGTAGTTATGATGTTCCATATTGCTTAGAGCTTTCTTTTCTTCTCCGTCTCTAAGTTAATATAAAGTTTTTTCCAAAAACCTTTTCGAGTTGGATATAGCAATGTGATTATGTCGGTAGTACATCGAGATTTGATCCATCACAGTATTGTGTCTCTTCTTACCTAGTCTGGCTCTGTCGGATTGATTGCATATACTTGTATGAGCCAATGTAAGAGAGATCGTGACTCACACTTATGTTGTGTATACTCGAAATACTGATGTTCTGAGATTCGAATACTACGTCATGGTTTGGCTCTGAATACTGGAGTTCTGAATCATTCATTTGATTCTGTATATGAACATCTTGTATGCCATATCTCACTTCTGGATTCCGAAACCATATTTGTGTTCTCAACTTATGAATTTTCAATGTTCGAAACCTCAATGTAGGTTTTGGTAAAACGAAACGTTGATTTCGAAACCATAATCTGGTTTTCGTATTCATAAGCTATTGGTCTGAAACTTAAATATTGTGACGAATGAGACAACACAGATTCGTAACTATGTATGTTGGCTTATAGTGACTTGAGAATCGAGGCCAATGTGTCTTGACCATGTGAGTTCTAAAAGGTCGAAAAGACCCTGGGGTTTCCTAAAGGTTTATGTGAACCGGGAAATATATTCATGTGCGTCGAGGCTAAAAAGGTGTGATGCTGAAACGGTTCTCGACCACATGGACACTCAAGTACGACACCAAACATTTGTGGAAAATTTAATATGTGTTTTTTGTTTCGAAACCTTAACCAAGGTTTTGTTAAACAAAATCTAGATTTAGAAACCAAGGTTTAGGTTTCGTTATATGGAAACTTGATTTGGGAACCTTAATATGGTTCTGGTCATATAATGAA
>JAJJMA010064331.1:0-32180 GCA_023529015.1 Papaver nudicaule
TGTGACCTCCTCGCCAAAAACCACCATCAATAACTAGTTAAGCCCAGAACTTCCAGCGGGTCCTGTTTAAACCCTAATCTGAATAGCGGACGGTTCCCAAACCGTACGTGGAACAAAAACTCGGATTTTCTCCTAAGTTCCAAAGTGTCATTTTGTACGCGTACCTACGCGAACCTCAAAATTGATACTTTTGGCTGTGATTCAGATGGACGGTTCGCAAACCGTCCCAAGTGAATATATTTGCCACAGTACTGGCAATTCTTGGAAGGATTTTTATCCTGAGTTTTAGCTTTCTCAGGTACACCTTTGTGTGTTTCATTAGATGGAGGACTGGATCCAGCCATTATGAAAGTACTGTTCTTGGTGTATGTGTTACTATTGAACCCTAACCCATTGGTGTTGCCAAAGGCTTTTTGACCAAATAACATTGCTGCTACTTTATCTGAGCTACCAGACAGCCTTTGGAGATCATCTTTTAGGGCATCAATTTCTTTATCCTTTAGAGATAAAGTTGAGGAGAGATCATCACTCAATTTCTCAAGTTCTTGATCTTTCAGGAGAAGAGTTTTCTCTACCTTTTCAAGATCAGATTTTAACTGATTGTTTTCTTGATCAAGGTCCTCGCTCTTGTTGATCAACTGATGAATTAAAATGTTTTTAAAATCATCATGTTTAGATCGTTCATCTAAAGTCCCTTCCATTAAAGCAGTTTCTTCATGATCTAATTCGAATTCATGCTGGTCAGGCATATCATCGAATCGAGCGGAGAGAGCATTATCCCTTTTATAGTATTCCTTACTAGGGCATATGTCTTTCATGTGTCCAAAGCCTCGACACTTGAAACATTGCACATCAGCTAGATCATCCTCATCCCGGTCAAGATTAGGTTTCAATGCTGGTAAGGATCTTCTACTCCTGAATCGCCTGTCTCTTCTAGATCTGAGAAGATCTTTCAGTTGTTGTGTAATCAGAGACAGTTCAGTGTCCACTTCTTCATTGTCTAGGTTTTCACACTCATCAGCCCAAGACAATTTCAGTGGAGAGGAGGTGCACAGAGTGCTTACGGCTTCAAAAGCGATAGATTTTTGTTTATCTTTTCGCTCATGATCGAAGATTTTTAGCTTGGCAACAAGGTCACTTCTTGTTATCTCTAAGCCGTAAACTTCTTGGATGGCATATTTTTTCGTTTCGTACCTTGAGGGTAATGACCTCAGAATTTTACTCACAATGTCCCTTTCTGGAATAGCTTTACCTAAGGTGTGATAGCCATTCACTATCTCAGACAATTTGTGGTTAAATTCTTTAAGGGTATCATCCTCAAGCATTCGAAGGTTTTCCCAGTCTGACATGAGGTTTTGAAGTCTAGCTTTTTTTTCTGCTGAATTCCCTTCGAATACGTTCCTTAATCTATTCCAAGCCTCGTGAGAGGTTTCACATGTGGCCACGTGATGAAAAATATCAGGTGTAACTGCATGAATGATAGCATTAAGCCCATCATAGTTTTGCTTGGCGGCGAGTGTTTCCACGTCATTATAAACCGCTATGTCTTTGAGGACAGTTTCACCGTCAACTTGAAAAGTTGGTGGTGAATATCTATTTTTGACATAAACCCAAGTTTTGAAGTCTCGGGCTTGCAAAAACGAAGTCATTGCAGTCTTCCACCATAAGTAGTTTGTGCCATCAAACTTTGGTGGTACATTACAAGCTCTAATGCTTTGGTCCATAGCTCACAAGCCGCGATAAACACAGACAGTTACGTCTTTTATGTGTTCACCGGCTCTGATACCAATTGAAAAAGCAGGGGTACCGAAATACAACCAACTTTTCGTTTGGGCTCGTGAGACTTATGGTCAGATCTGGACGATCTCAAAAATCAATATCCAGATCCGTTAACCTGAGTTTGGATCTCAAAGGATCAGTCCAACGCAAGACAGGGTCTTGGTAAATCCAAGGGATGGATTGAGGACAACGATCAGGTTTGTTAATAACGTACTTCTTGTGTTTGCTTTAATTATATAATCAGAGAATATAATGCGGAAAGTAAAGAACACAAGACACCAGAGATTTTTTTTAACGAGGAAACTACGACCTGTAGAAAAACCTCGGGACCTCGTCAAGATTGAACACCGCACAGTACAAACTGTCTACAAACACTAGCCTACTATAAGACTTCGGTCTGGGATGTAGCAGAGACCAATTCCACCCTCCAAGCGAACTGGCTACTGTCGCACTCCTTATGTCTCTAGATCCCCCACAGATCGTCACGCACTTGATTCCCCTAGCTGACGTCCTTTACAGGCCTAGGAGTTGCTTTAACCGCTGTTAAAGGCTTGTGTCAACAATTCCGGCTTTGCAACCTCAATTATCGACGTATTTTTGAACTGTACTATATCAGTTTGACATACACAAAGTGACTTCCTTCGGATTGCTCCAGGTCATACGGAAATCTACTTACAAGCGGGGGCTGACAAGTAAAACGAGTAAACTATGCCCAACTTGTCTCTACCTCAGTTGTAAAAGAAGAATCACTTAAGAAACTTATACAACTGGAGCTAACTAGGTCTTACAACACCGAGTGCAGCCGTGCGTTGCTTCCTTTCGAAACCCTGTGTGTAACGTATCAGTTCTTGAATGGCCTTATATCAGAAGAGAAGGACCGTAGAATAGACAAGAACGTGATCAAGTTACCAAGGTTACATTTTACTCCGATTTCAACCACTAAGGTCTCAATCTCCTACCTGTGCTTTCCAACTCTCAATAGAAGTATTTATAATCGTAGGTAAAATCCCAAGAGGAACTGCTACCTAATAGAGGATGACTATACCACAACAAGCATTCACCGAAGTGAAAAGAGTTTTACGTTCACTTCCAAAAGGACCTTCACGTATGCTTGATGATTGCGGTATTCGTCCTTAGACACCTCTATTTATAGCACTCGATAAGATAGGTTGCTTTGGAATAAAGCAACTAATTACTTGTCCCACAAGTTTAGGAAACCCTAACTTGCAAACCAAGTAAAAGAGATTTATCTCAATTGGAAATCATTAATCATTTATCTGCCAAGTGTTTTGTTAGCTCAAAAGCACTTCAAAATAGAGATCCAACAGACCAGAGATAATCTTTATCTTATTGACACATTGAGAACCGTTAGATGGACCACATAAGATATTTTCGTGATAATCCAAGTCCAACTAAGAGATAAAGGAGTTCAGAGTTTAACCCGAGTTAAAATCCAGAAGAATATTCACTTGGGATGGTTTGCGAACCGTCAGCCACGGTATTAATGACGCCAAGAGTCTGAAAGGTACAGAACATACACTTGGGACTAATATGTTGCGTCTTTTATATGATTTTTACGACGGCCCAAATGGATACCAAGAGACTGAAAGGTATCGAATAGACACTTCAGACTAATATTTGCGTCTTTTATATGATTTTTTACGACGATTCAAATTATCCTAAGAGTCTGAAAGTGTATAGAATAGACACTTGTAATTATATTTCGCGTGTCCAGGAACGGTTTTTACGACGGTTCAAATGGTACCAGGAGTCTGAAAGGTATACAACGGACACTGAGAATGATATTTTCGCGTGTTTTAGATGATCTTTACGACGGTTCAAAATACTTCTGGAGTCTGAAAGGTATACAACGGACACTCAGAATGATATTATTGCGCGTTTTAGATGATCTTTACGACGGTTTGAGTGATTACTAGTGTCTAATGAGACCCGTATTGCCACTAGAATTGGGAAAATTTTGCATCACTGTGCGACGGGTGGTTGGGAAGGCCATGTCCGTTAATCCATATACTGACACTCAAAAGCCAGAGTAGCAATAAGGGATATAAACACGTCAACACTCGACACGCTCCGGCCATTTTTTTTGGAAGTGTCTGAATACATACGGGCACTGTACAAAACCGTCTTAAATGCTCATTTGTGTACTAGTGCCCCCTCCCCCTCTTTTTTTTATTTTTTTGGTGAAAGGGTCTTAGTTGTCATTTGACTGTTGAATGTTGGGTATTGTGCTGGATTTGCGTGTTGGTTTAATGATGGTTTAATTATATTATATATATGTGTGGTGTTATTTGTTTTTGTGTGTCTTGGTTGTTTAAGTTTTCTTTGCAGGAGTTTGGATAAGCATGATGGCGCCGTCGCGCGAGGAAGTTGTTGGTGGTATTCGTGCATTGCGCAAGGCTAGCTTCGCCATGCGAGTAGTTCTTGTTTATTTTGAAAAGTTATCAGACGACTCATGTATTGAATTTGCTGAAACAAGCTCCCTGGTGGAGGAATTGAGATTATCTGGGTGTGAGCCTGATAAAGCCATACCAACGCGCCTTCAGGAGTGTAGAGCTCGTCGGGTGTTCTCTACCTTGAGTATGTACGACGTTTACCGCGCCCTTCGTGTGATGGATGTGTCTTTAGATCGCGCGTATGTACTATTTCGCGCCTTTCGGTGTCGAAGTATCTAGAAGGCGTTTTCCTTTTGACAAGTGGACTTGTAACTTTTCGTTATTCGTGTAATAATAAATGCAGTTATTGAATGCAGTTACTTAAATGTGTATATATATGTGTTCTATTGTTGTATGTTGTTCTTCATCCTAGTTGTGTTTTTTTTTCTCTCTTACGAAGTTTTTGTTTCTAGATGGCCTTTCGTTTACGCGGCTATTTTATTGCCTTGGCTTCAACCCCCTCTGTGTCTACTCCCCTAGACCTCAAACGCGAAATTGGTCGATTAGAATCAGTCAAAGAAGAAGCGGAGTTGTTGGTAACTCATAGGCGAGATGATTATGAGGCTCTCCAGCAGGTTTGGAATGATCATCATGCTGAATGGGAGGCCGCGTGTGCCGCTGGGCTTGCTCCTGGTGTCCGGTTTGGTTCCAACAATGAAGTGATGTTACTTCAACGCATGGATCGAACGCACAGTCGGCGTACAATTGCTTTAAGAAGTCTCCTTGAAGCTGAGAGGTTCATCAGAGATATTGATGAGGAGTTATAGCGTTGCAGGCGCGCCCTTGTAGGCGTCGTTATGTCATTAGTTTAACCCTTTGCCTTTGTGTAGATGCCGTATGGCTGCTTGATGAATCGAAATGACTTTGTTATTTTGACACGTGTCATTCATGCCTAGGGCGACTCTTTATGTATTAAATGCGCTAATCTTGCCAGTATAAAACACTTTCATTTGTGGGATTTGGTTTGAGTGACTAATGGCTTCTACAGATGTCTTATGGGTGCTGGCTCTACCTGCTGTTCCAGGTGCTTTGGCCCGCGCTGAGTTAGAGAAAGAGGCAAAACACTTACGCGGTATTTTACAAGAGGCGAAGAATTCACTACGAAAACATGAGCAACAATGTACAGATACACGCGCTACTATTGCTGATCAGCGTGAAACAATAAGTTTTATCCGACGTGTGAGCGCGAATTCTGACTTAAAGGAGAAGGCGCGTCATCGTTATAACGATTTCCTTCAAAAGCTTGCTAAAGAAGAGGATTACGTTCAATACGCGAAAGAGACTGTCGAATTCATATCACTACGTGTTGCTGAATGTGAGGCGGATTTGGCTAAGTTAGCCGATGTTTGATGTTTAATGTCGATATTCTTAGGCTCGTGAGAATGTAGTTTTTCGTTCGTTCATTTTAAACACAGTATGTCGTTTCCTCTAGTTTATTGGGTATATGACGTGGGACTTGCAAAGTGCGCCTGTTGTTGAATTATTGTAAAGGTAACGCGCTCATAGAGGGTTTTCAGTGCCCTTGTTTTAAAATAAATTTTTGTGTATGGAAAAGGTAGCGTGTTCAATGAGCTCCTGAGGCAGCGTGTTCAGTTCGCTCCTTAAGGGTTTTCAGTGCCCTTGTGTTAAAATCGATTTGTGTATTGAAAGGCAGCGTGTTCAGTGTGCTCCTGAGGTAGCGTGTTCAGTGCGCTCCTTAAGGGTTTTCAGTGCCCATTTGTTAAGGTGATCACGTTATAGTATGTTAAAATAAACACAAGGCGTGTTTATAAGACGCCTTTCCTTATTTTATTGTTAAACTAAACGAAGGCAGGGCGTTCGCTCTTTGCCATACAAGAGATAAAGGAAACAAAACAGGACAACCGCTCCTTGCGGTAAATTTACTCAAACGTTATATAATTTAATCCATTTACCGTTTATTGGTGTATCGATTTCTTTCCCGCTCATATAGTTGAGATAGTAGTAACCGCTTTCCGCGACATTTCGCACAACATAGGGTCCTCGCCAATTTGCTGCGAATTTTCCCGCCTTTGCTTTCCTTTGTACATGCTTTGTGATTTTTAACACGATGTCCCCGACCTCAAAATCACGCGGTATCACCTTCTTGTTATAATAGCGTGCCTTGGTTGCCCTATAGGTTTCAGCAAAGCTTTCTGTCTTAGCTCTTCGTTCTGCGAGTACATCAAGATGCGCGATCTGGTCCACATTGTATGGCTCGATGTGACTTGCCACGGCCACTCTTGAAGATGGTATTGTGACTTCAGCTGGTAGGATCGCGTCTTTTCAATACACTAGGGAATAGGGTGATGCTCCTGTAGAGTTGCGCTTGGAAATTTTGTACGCCCATAGTGCCAGGGGTAGCTGCTCGTGCCAACTCCGATGGTGATCGTGAATAGTTTTACTTAAAATGCGTAGCAATGTCTTATTGGTAGATTCCGCTAGCCCGTTCCCTTGAGGATAGTATTCGGTAGACGCGTGTTAGGTCTGCTACTTTCTGATTGATGAAGGAGGTGTCGTTGTCCGAGCGAATGATCATGGGGGCGCCAAAACGACAGATGATATATTCTTTAATGAATGCGGCTATGGACTCCCCTTCATAATTTGGCAGAGGCGCTGCTTCCACCCATTTGGTCGAGTACTCCGTTACGGTAATTATGTATTTGTGTCGACTCGAAGTGTTAGAGCATTGCTCGGTTGAACCCACTGATATTGCTATCTCAAGTCAGTTGTCAAGTTTATGAGACAAAAAACACAATCCTTGATAAGTTTACTCTACAACCTCTGACTAAGATAGTTTTAGGTAATCGAGACGAAGACTGATGAAGACGAAGACTAGAGCTTACTACTTGATAAATCATAACTTCCTCGCTAAAGGTTAGAAAGGCTTTTCCTTTCCGTATCGTATTTACCATTTCTATCATACCAATAGTCTATGATGTTGTTTATATGATCCGAAGGTATTCTAGGATTTTCGCCTTTGCATTTGTCACATTCGTGATAATATGTATAGGTAGATTATGTTGAATTGTCTCTTGAAAAAGACCACAACGGTGAACGCGTACATGAACGCGTACATGTGTTGTATGGCATTTCAGAGAACGAGCAAAGTCATTATGAACGCGATCATGAACGCGTACATACAAGTTCACGGATTCTCCTGAATTCTCCTGAACTCTACTGACTGCTCTATGAACGCGTTCATGAACGCGTACACATAAGCCATTAGAAAACTTCTAACTTTCATATCTTGAAGTTTTCGGTCTAGGCATGATTAGTTCTCGGATTCGTCATTACTTGGCCCATGAAATTCAACTACTTAATCCAAACGATGTTCAAACAAGTATTTGGACCAGAAGTCGCAAACCTTCAATCAAGGTTGAGTCTTCTTTAACTATTGGCCTAGTCCAAAGTTAATAGAAGATTGAGAATGGGTAATCAAGCTATGGACCTTCTTAGTTCCAGAACTTGCTTGAGCCCTTCTCAAGGTTGCTTAAACTTTAAGCAAAGCCTCCCTTGGTGATCACTATAAATAGATGACTTTATGCAAGATACAATCTCAATCCTCTACATATTTGTGTATCCTTGCATAAAGGTTGGTCGTCATCTCGAAGTCCTTTTGGACTACGACTATTGAAAGACTTCACTTGAGGATCGTGAAGCACATGTCGGAAGTAAAATTCGAGAACCTGTATCTTGGGTCGATTGAATATTTTCAATCTTATCACGGCCAAGATTTGATAGAAACTTCGTAAGGTAGGTCGTAAACCCTAGAAGTTCCCAACGCATATTCACGAACTAGTTTTCATACTAAGTTCGTCAAGCGTTTGAAGGTAAAGTTGTTTAGGCTAGATCAATAAGCCTTATTCAACATATATGATTTCCATTAACCTTGACTTTAAGTCTAAAGGAAATCACAATCGTATTCTTGTTTAATTACTTGGATACTTTTAGGCGTCCTGTTAGAGGCAGGGTAGCGCTAGTCTTCACGAAGGGAAGTGGAGCAACTCCTAGGCCTGTAAAGGACGTCAGCTAGGGGAATCAAGTACGTAGGTTTCTGCGGGAGCCAAGAGACGTAGGAGCACATTGGTAGCTGAGTTGCTTGTAGGGAGAATTCAGTCTCGATACAGTCCAGTCCGAAGTTTGAGAGTAGGCTAGCGTCTGTATATCGTTCATACTAAGGGTGTTCACATCTGGACGAGGTCCCGGGGTTTTTCTGCTAGGTTTGCAGTTTCCTCGTTAACAAAACTCTGGTGTCTTGCATTACATTTCCCTTCCGCGTTATATTGTCTCTGATCTATATAAATGAAGTAATTGCAAGTTTGTTGATTCATAACCTTTGAGTGAATCCATCTCTATTGAGATCTACAAGAACCACGTTCTTGTTAGGGTTCGGTTCTCTGAACTATACTCAGGTTGTTGTTTGAATATTGATTTGTGAGATCGTTCAAACAACTGTAATCAACTAGATTCACGAAAACAAAAAGTTGGTGGTGTATCTCGGTATCCCCTCTTTTCAGTTGGTATCAGAGCGGGTAAACACCTTGTAAAAGACGTAACTATTTGTGTTTGACGCTTTCGTGAACTATGAACACACATTATTCTGCTAATGTGAATGTTCCACTAGTCTTTGATGGCACAAACTATCTATGGTGAAAATCCGCCATGCGCTCTTTCCTTCAATCACGAGACTATCAGTGTTGGGTCTTTGTGCAAGATGGGTTTACCATACCCACTATCAAATCGGTGATGTTGTAAATGATAAAACTCCCTCACAATATTCCGATAACGAAAGGAAAGATGCTAAGATAGATTCGGATGCACTTAATACGATCATCCATACAGTTACCCCAGATCTTCAACATCATGTATCTACATGTAGTACATCGAAGAAAGCTTGGGAAACTCTGCAAACCATATTTGAAGGCAACACTTCAGAGAAAGAAGCTCGACTTCAAAAAAATTTCATCAGATTGGGAAAACCTTCGTATGTCTGATGAAGAAACCTTTAAAGATTTCAATCACAAACTTTCTGCAATCATTAATACCTCGCAATCGCTTGGAAAAACAATTGAGGAAAGAGAAATCGTGAGAAAAATCTTCAGGTCTCTACCTTCAAAATATGACTCCAAAAAACATGTCATCCAAGAGTCATTTGGTTTTGATATAAAGAGAGGCGATCTTATTGCCAAACTCAAAATTTTCGATCATGTTCAAAAGACTGAAATTAAGTCTATTGCATTCGAAGCAAATCATGATCCTAATTTCACAACATCTAGCACCTCTTGGGCTGATGAATGTGATGATCAAGATATTTCTGACATAAATTCTACCTTGTCCTTGATCACTCGACAGATTAGAGAACTTCTGAAGAACAAAAGGATGCACCGTTCCAAACAACAGTTCGAGAATTCAGAATCTTCAAAGAAAATTGAGGACGTTCCAGAGGAAGAAATCCAATGCTACAAGTGTCGTGGTTATGGACATATGATGAAAGAATGTCCAAGCAAGGAATACCACAACTCTCTCTTGGCTACTCTCTATGAAATGCCTAATGAACATCTCTTCGAGAACGTGCTTGATCAGGCCTTAATAGCCAAGAATTCTGATGAAGATGATTCAGATAATCTGATACTTGAATTTCTGGATAAAAGCGAAATTCTCTTAAAGGAAAATCTTTTGTTAAAAGAATCTCATAAGAAGAATGAAGAATCGCTTCTGATAACTAATGATCAGCTTGAGAAATCAACCTGTGAATTATCAAAACTTCTATCAGAAAATTGTACCCTAAAAGATGACCTGCAAAAATTATCTGGTAGCTCGGATAAAATTTCAGCCATGCTTTTTGGGCAAAAGTCATTTGGAGGTACAAATGGTTTAGGGTACAAAAGTAACTCTTTCACTAACAGCAACACTTTCATACTTGTAGGATCATCTCCTCTTGCCAATGAAAAAATCAGTTTTGATTTTGGTGCGTCTGAGAAAAAACAATCTCAGAAGCAATGTTGCTCTCTGTGGCAAGGATAATCATATCCTGAGAAGATGCGAAAAGTTTCAACAGAAAAAAGCTATTGTTGCTAAACTTGAGAATGACGTAAAGAAGATGAATCAGAAGCTAAGCAATTTGGCTAATGGTGTTCCTTTATCATCAGGAAAAAGAGGAAAAAGGTAAGAATCACTCTACAAAAACTGATCGTGAGCGTTATGCTCACCCGTTCTCCACTTAATAATGTGGATTACGTCTCAAATCTGTGACTTGTGATTTTGAGACGTCAAATTAAATCAGTTCATCTGATTAGAAAGAACAAGTCAGTTTATTGTTTTTGCTAGCTTACTTTTATGTCCAACAATATTTACAGGAATAAAAATCAATACCTCATAAAGTTGTTGAGCAATGCTCCAAAGAGATGAATCCACGCTCAATTGGTTAAGTGACCTTTTGTTCTGATGGTATATAACAATAAATCCCAAGGAGGTTGTTATAGTTATTCCTTACACCAATGGTGAGACTCCTTCTTGTAGTGAGTCTGATGCTATAATCGTATAAAAAGGTGTATATCACATTATGTTTTGAGTCAAAAATGTAATGACTCGACGTGAATATCAACACTCTCTTGACTTCATTTGGAAATTCTCCCTGCCTCTGGCTCCCAAGGCAAGAGTCGAAAACAAGAACCATGGGAATCTCCATTTGACTCTGTCAGAGATTATGCTCTTGGAACAATTTCCTAAACATATTGTTGATATATAAACTTATTTCTGTTGGAAACTAAAAGAGGTAATGAATCTGCAAAACAATGTAGAGAAAGTTTATAAAAAACCGCCTCACGAACTTGTTTCCTAAGTTCGCATCGTTCACAAACATTATATGTGTGTCCTAATAATATTCTCTTCAAAAAATATACTGTCACCATGGCTTCTACTACAGAAAGAGTTATTAGAAATAGAGACTATTATGCAGAAAAGCTTGATCAAGAGTATCTTCATCCAAAATCAGAAAGAGGTATTCCTAATGCACACCACGTGATCAACGTTCACACTTCACATGAATTTGTCCTCAAGCTTAAATTCGTGCAGCAGAAGATTGAAGACCTCTTGGAAAATCCTCAGAAGAATTGTAAAGAGGAACTACTGTTCTTCAAGTCTCTTTTCAGAGATTGGACAGGTCTCTCAGAGTCAGATTATGAGGATTGCAAGATCATCATCAAAGAACTCTTCGAGTATCCAAACAAATTTCGTATTCGTACAGCATAGGTAACTCCTTATTAAAAAGCTTTTGTCTTTTCCTTAGGGTTTGGGTAATCACTGTTGATACTAATTTTCCCATATCATACATCAACCAATAATAAGTAAGATAGTAATAACACTGTTGATACTAATTATTCCTCGAGTCTATAAGTACCAGGGGGAGAATCTGGGTTTTATCTTCTTCTTCCTTATTTTTTCTCTCTGTATTCTCTGATTTAAGAGGTTTTTTCTTCTCCTCTGTCGATTAAAGATTTTCTCTTTGATCCTGGTTCTTTTCCTCCGGTGGGTGCTGTTGATCAGTTCTCGTCTTCTCTTCCCTTGGTGGAGTTGCTGATTCCTCTCTTCGGGTAACTCTTCTCTATCTTTACTAATTCCTTTTCTTTTCATGGCTTCTTTACCTTCTGCTACCGCTAATCTGCTTGATTCATATTTTTCCACGGTGATGATTGTTTATGCTTGGTGTTGATTTACTTTGTTCCTTGTGCATGATGATTTATTCTCATCTTCTTCACTCGTTCTTATCCTTCGTGTATCCTTGCGTTGTCTTCTCAGATCTATGACGAGGAAGAAGTCGAAAAGTTCGAAGTCTAAATCTGATACTTCGTCACCGGCTGCTTCAGTTGAGGTGGCTGATACCACTACTCCTCACTATGAGATATCACGACTCGTACCTTCAGATGCAGATAGTTATCGTGATGTTCCTCTCGAGGAGATTAGAAGCACTTATTCTCTGGAGGGCTTCACGATAAAACACTACGGAGTCACGGATGTTTTGACTGAGCACATGATTGCCAACTTTCCTTTTGACGAGAATACTCTTCTTACCACAGTAGGCCAACTTGCTGCTGGATTAGTTTTTCTTTTGTTCAACCCTGACGATCCCTTCTTCTTTGATGTACTGTCGCGTCCCCAAAGTCCCCCGAAGAGTTTTATCCGAGGAATCTTCCAGTATAGCGGAAATTTCCTTAGAATTCTTCATGAGTGCTGGCTTCGTAGTAAGGGTAAGTCGCGGATAAGTTGTTATAATCCTTTTGCCCCTCCTGTTAATGATGATCATTCGCTCTATACTCCTGCTAATTTTAATACTAAGTGGGGTGATGCCATTCAATCTTCAAATATTCTGCCATGGTGTGTGGGTCCTCGTCGCCTTAGGAGTTCGGGAATCCCTTCGTTACTGCCTGATAGAGATGATGTGAATCGTACTACAATTCCTGGCCGTGACGAGGATGTCTTCCCGGTAGAACAAAGGATTCGTCTTGACCATGATCGTAGATGGATGCGTACTCCACTGAAGCTCGTGGGTCCTTGGCTTGCTGGTTTCAAGATTGATGCTTCGGGGAACAGAGTTCCGAGGTCTTTGTCCGAACTTCCTGAAGAGTATCGTAATTTCACTGCTTGGATGTTTAACAAGGAGTCTTCTACTGTACCTCGGAAGAGGAAACCTAGAGTTAAAAAAGGTGACCTGTCTACTTTGGGGAAAGAGGATGGTTCTGCTTCATTGCCAAAGGTATGGTTTTGATTTTGTCTTTTGTGTTTGTGATTTGTGAATGTTTTCCCCCCGAAGCCATAACTTTGGACAATCAGTGTGTGTTATTGTAGCCGAAGAGACGTTCCTTGAAAAAGCTTGTTGAAGATGAAGAACAGAGTACTGGTGGTAGCCCTCCCAACGAAGGGTTGGAGGATGATTTTGTTGATGGTGATGATGATGATGAGAGTGCATCTTCTAGGCATTCGTATGGTGGGGGTATGGGTGCTGACGTGAGTTCTCGGAAGCGGAGAAGTGAGGATATCGTCGGGGGTAGTGGTGATGCTGATTTTGGTATTGGTTCGGGTAATGCCGATCAGCCTATTAACCTGACCTCTGAAGGTGAGAGAAAAAAGAGTAAAGTGGAAGGATGTATGAGTAATCCTTTGCAGCGTACCCCGTTGGCTACTTTGCCTGCTTCGTCTTTAGGCATGGCGGGTACTCCTTTGGCCACTTCGTCTCCTGGAGTGGTGGGTACTCCATTATTTGGACTTCCTCGTTTGTCTTGGGCTGATTCTTCTCCTCGGGGTCCGGTTAGCGTTTCTCCGTTGCTGAATGCTAGTACCTCATCTGTTATTCCTGTTACTCCTTTTAGTGGAGCATTGGGTACTTCCTCGTTGTTCAAGGTAGTTTCTCCTGCCCCAGTTGCTGCTTCTTCTGCTGCTCCGGCGACTGCTTCTACGTCTGATAAGTCTCCGCTTCTGATGGAGCCGGACGAAGTATTGTTTACACGCTGTTTGAGACCTCCGTCGCATGATTCTTCTGCAAATACTCTGTTGATGAGTCCTGTGGAAAGGTCGCGGTTGGAGAAGACCTTGGAGTCCCAAGTGGCAAATATGCTGGGCTGCTTTCTTGACCCTTCTCATCCTCTTGCCGTTGGTCCCATCCCCTCATTGGAGAAGGCCCTGGAAATAGTGAATCAACTGTCTGGCTCTCTTCCTGAATTGAACTTGTACTCGATGGGTTTCATTTCTTGACTTTCTGCCATGCTTCTTCGTTTCTTCCTTAGGATGCTACTTAATCTTTTTGTTTTTCATCTGCAGTTGTCTCTATTCGTTCGATGTGCTACTCCGTTGTTGAAATTTTTTCCAGCCAAGTGTGCGCAGCTTGAGGCTTATGCTCCGCGGATTGTATCTGACCGTGATAGTGCTGTCAAGAGTCTGAGTGAGTTGAGGTTTCCTCAGCGTAGTGTTATTTCCTCTTCAAGGGTGGCAGAACTGGAAAAGGAACTGGAAGATTTGAAGAAGATTTTGAATGTTGCCCAAGCAGACAAGGAAAGGGCTCAGAAAGCTCGAACTTCATCTGATGCTTCGTTAGCTCAAGAGATGCGAAGATCCACAGGTAACTTAGATCTTTCCTTTCTTCTGTTTGTATTTCTTCGTCTTGTTGGTATGTGTGTTCTTGTATGGGAATAGAACATTCATCCTCTTCTCCTTTCTCTCATCTTCTTTGAAGACCTTCGTGATGATCGTAATAGATTTCGTCAAGAACTTTGGCATCTTGAAATAAAGACGGATAAATATTTAGCTTTAAACTGTGGTCTTGAATTTGAACTAGAGACTTCTCGTACTTTCACTAATGAGATAGTGAGAGAAATGGGTGATCTTTGGGATTCTTTGGGGTTAAAAGATAAAGCTTATTGCGGAGTTGAGGAAAGAAATTAGCACACTGGACCAGCGTGCCGCTCTTCAACAGAGGCGATATGACGATGCCCAAAAAGATTTTGAGGAAACGGAAAAACAATGGTCAACGGATAAGGCAGAGAGGAACATATTATATCTTAGGGTGAAAGAACTGGAACAGAAAGCTACCGGAGCTGGCTCTTCGTCAACAGAGGCGATATGACGATGCCCAAAAAGATTTTGAGGAAACAGAAAAACAATGGTCAACGGACAAGGCAGAGAGGAACAGATTATATCTTAGGGTGAAAGAACTGGAACAGAAAGCTACCGGAGCTGGCTCTTCGTCTTCCCAACCTGCCCTTGCTTCGGTTTCAGCTGCTATGGATTTTTCTGAACGAATACATAAACTTGATTCAACTAACATTACTTTGAGAGTTGACAACGAGGCACTGCAATCTTCGCTCAATACCATGGAAAAGAACTATGATCAATTGTCTGAGGAATTTTCCCTGGTTGAATCCCAACGTATAGAGGCAGAACATAATCTTGAAATATCTCAAAGCCATGCCCAAGGTAGCTTAGGGCATGCGCTTTTAATTGTCTTCTTATCCTCATTTCTTCCCCTCGGCTGGGTTTTCCTAATATCTTATCATCTTTGCTTGCAGGGTTGGAAGAGCAGATTCATGAACTACAAACCCAAGTTGATAGTCTTTCTGAGAGAGCTAAAATAGTTGAAGGCCGGGTTGCTGAGAGAGATGGCACTATTGCTTCCTTTGGTCCTCGCGAACAATCCCTAATGGAAGAGTCAGGACAACTTCGTGAACAACTTCAGACATTTCAGGAGAGTGTAAATGAGCAAGAAACTGCTCGTGCCGAGGATCGGGTTCGTCAATATGCCCAAGAATCTACTGAGTTTATCAACAACACATTTGCAGCTGCGGAGGTTCACTTCAGTGACATGCACCCCGGTCTCAATCTACGGCTTCCTCGTGCTGTTGTTCCTGATGTTTGATCTTTTCTTTTCTTTATCTGGCTTGACATGTATGAGTATAAAATCTGCACAGGTGCATCATGTTCTATAGCCCTTAGATCTAACTCACACACACAGTTATTTAAACAAGATTCAAGGTACGAAGACCTCAAGAACAATACCGAAGATATGTAACAAGACATTAATCAAAGGACTAAACGTATAAAGATTGTATTTCAGTGTTGCTACAACATGGACATGATCCTAAGGAGCTAGAGGAGATACAAACCTAATCCCTCTCTCGCCACTTAGGTTACACCCAAAAGATTCCAACCCTTACAATGTTCTCCAAGCTCGCCTTATATAGGCCGAGCTTGGGTGGTTTAAATAAGACATGGGACTCAATCGTGGTGGTGTCAGTCCTTGTCGAGTAAGGCGGTTCCTTCGGCGGTACTCCGAAGATGGTTATGGGGCTTCGGTCTTTTGGGGCAAGGCCCGAATCCCTTTCGTCTGATTCTTCGCTCGGTGTCCTCGGTCTCACATTTCCTTGGTTTGGTCCCGAGGCTTCGCTGCTACTTCCTTTGGCGCGATCTTGCTTCTTGGATCTCCGACACGTGTCCCGAGGGGTTTTACCCTCCACATGACATGTTTGGACTCGTGTAGTTGTTTTCTTTTCTGTTTAGTTGGTACTGTGGATGCTTGAACTTTTTTGCTGGTGGGTCGGAGATGGCTCCGTTCCCTTTTATGAACTTTATTGTTTGGTGTGAGTGACGAGGATGGCCTCGCTCACCAAGACATCATTCCTTCTTATATATTATGTTGTTGCCATTCTTAGTGCGCTTGATCGTCCTCCACAGCTTAAGGCTACTGTTTTAACCCTGAGATAAGTTCGATTATCTCGGGGTAAGTTCGTTTACCCCAAAGTTGATAGGATTTTACTCCCCTCAGGTAAGTTCGTTTACCCATGTTTTCTTGGACTGGCCCTACCTTTCGACACCCTTGGCCAGAGGGAATCTAGGATAGCAGTCCGGGAAATCGGCCCTCCCGCTGTTTACGACGTGTGAGTATCTCTATCAATCGGATTCTTACGTTTCGCCTCATACATATTAATGAGGATCCTAGAGATGACCTGTGTACGGCAGGTATGCTCCTTGTATGTGGCAATAACTGCAAAATACTGCAATTGCCCCTAAAATGTCTATATTCGAAGTCCGCGTATCTGAAGTTTGATGCCGCCTTAGTGCCTTCGTGATGTCGTCTTTTGTTGTGGCTTCAATATCCTTTCGTTTCCTGCATTAAAACAAAGTTTCTTTCCATAATTGCATTTCTCCGTATACCGTGGGGAACTTTATGTTCCTTCGGCATTCCGATATCCGTCTGCCGATCTCGTGGATCCACCCTTCCCCCAATATTGCATGGTAAGGGGTTGGTGAATCGATAATGAAGAACTTTGTTTGGACTTTCACAGGCCCAATCTCCACCTGTAACATTATTTCTCCTTTGGTCACCATTGTCACTCCGTAGGCATCATGAATGTATGCCATGGTTGGGCTCATACATTCATCTTTGAGCCCCATTCGCAAGAACTGTTCATAGAATAGGATATTGTGTGCGTATCCTTCGCCTATGAGCACCTTCGTGGTACTCATTTCATGGATCGCCATTGTCACAACTAAGGGCGTCGCACTAGTTCGATCTTCTTCGTGGTTCACACCCTTCGGCGTGGATATGTTCAATACTTCGTTTGCTGATTCATAATAATTTTCGTCCACGTTGTGAGCAAAGTATCTCCGTGGTACAGTCACATACTCGCCAAATTCTCCTCGTCTTATGTATCCTTCGATGGTACTCCGTAGATGCTGACAATGGTCGGTGTCATGCCCCCGTGTTTGGTGATACCCACAGTGATCTTTGTGAAAGGCTTTGTCCTCCTTTTGCTTCCCCCTTGTGGAGGGGTAAACAAAGTCGCTTCTGCCTCCTTATTTTCGTAATATTTCCGTCGGCTTTAGTGTGAGGACTGTGTATGACGTTCCTGCTACGCTTTTCTTTCCGCTGGTGCCTTCTTCGCTTTCTTGCCTCTTAGACTTCTTTGTCTTAGCTCCTGGCTAGTACCTCTCCGTAGCTCGCCTATCTTTCATCTTTGTGCTGACTTTGCAGCCGTCGATTGGTTCTCCTTCCTCTTCCTTCCTTTGGGCGCGGTTTCTTTTTCGAGTCACGATCAGTTCTCCTTCGTTGGTGCCCCCATGGATTTTTACTTCCAAGGTGAACACCGAGGCTTTGCTCATGTCAAACTTTAAGCAATGCAAGTTGCTTCAGCATTTCCTCTCCATCTGGGTCATAATATTAGGACTTTCTTCGTGTTTTCCTTGGGTTGTTACCTTTTTCTGCTTCTGTCCTCCTTCGCCTGACTATTCCCTTTCAGGCATGTATCTTCTGTACGACTCATCGGCTCGTTCCTGGCCTTTCTTCTTTTTGCAGAGTAGAGCTTCCTCCCGTGAAACCTTGTTTCCTTTGTCGCTATTGTCTTTATGCTCCTTGACTTTTGGCCTTGTCCTTTGTTTCTCTCAATCCTTGCTATGTTCCTGAAATCTATGGTGTCTTAGCGGGAACAATTTCCTCGTACTTCCATACGTGCTAGGAGATATGGTTAGTTGGTCTCTCCAGGAAGTATAAAATGGGTCCCTTCTAAAATTCTATGACGAAATCTGTGGGAAATGTTTTAAAAGTAAATCCTTCGTTTTAAAAAACAAAATTACACGCCGTAGGCGATTTGGCTTATATTCTTTTTTGTTTGTTAACTTTTGGGTTAAAAATTTTTCTCTTCTCAGGGTCGCTTTTATCCACTAATAAATGGTGCGATTCCCTCCGCATAGAAGACCTAATTTTTCAAAAACGCTTATCTCGCCGAAAAACAAAGATTATTTGGCGATTTTCGTAATATATTGAAATAGCGAGAATAACCAAATAAAAACTAAAAAATCTGTTGAAAACTTGCTACTGTGATTATACAAGGACACTGGTCCCTGTTTCTAGCGCCAAACTGTTGATACTAATTTTCCCATATCATACATCAACCAATAATAAGTAAGATAGTAATAACAACGATTAAATGAGTAGCCTTAGTACTGCAACACCTCGGATATAACCACAGGGGTGAAGATATCACTTGAAGTATCTAAACTCTACTGGTGTCCTCAACCATCACAATACGCAACAGAAGATGCATAACGGAATCTGCAGTTTTTCCAACATATGTTTTATGATGATACTGGTTATATGAAACCTTTAACATCACTCATTTCAATGCTATTTACGGGTAAGATAGCAAGTTCCATGAATACACTATCGTGTAATGATGATGTTTAGGTGATCTTCATGTGGGAGAGATCAAATCCTTTTGACCAATCAACGTTAGAATAGTATATAACACACTGATATAACGAGGTTCAGCACATTATATGCCTACATCCTCGGGGAAAGACAATGATGCCATTAATATTCATACTTTTCTCCCTTACAATTCTCTGGTGGACTATTGGATAGTGAATATTCTTTCAGCGTATCCACCTAAAATTTTCTCGACCCCCTCTCTCTCAGTGGAGTGGGGTATTAATTGTAGTTTGTGGAGTTAATTCGTTTTTGCTACCTTCGGTTCCTTCTTTCTTCGATGTTCCTCATATACAGCTGGATTTCTTCCACCGCCTCAATTATCCACCCGGTGATCGACACGTCTCCTGTGGAGTCTATCTTTGTTGTCTTACTTCTTCGATGTTCTCGATGCGCTTGTTCTTATCCTTTGATGACTCATCGCCGCTTGAGTAACCGCTGGGTGATCGACACGTTTCCCTATCCCTATGTCGTAGTATAGGTTTGGGAGGCAACAACTTCAACACGCGTCCTTCATGCTCAGGCCTAGCTAGTGTAAGCTCATCATATCCTTCGTTTCCCGTCATACCTCGTGATGAGGTAAAGTACGTTGGGAATAGATTTGGTAGTTCTTCTTCATCTTTATATCGTACTGTTTTTACCTGTAAAAATAATGTACCGTCTCTGGGTACTTTCGTAGTGCTCGGAGATCAAAGTCGAACAAGACAAGCCTAAACCAAGGATGGCCGTTCCCGTCTTGCTTCGGTCACAGAGAGGATAGAGGTTGGTCTAGGGAGGGAAACAGCGAAGAAACTTGAGATCAGGTTGAGGATGTGTTTTGGGTGTGAGAGTTCAAGATTCCCGTCGTGAAGTCGACTGGAAATATCCAAGGCTAGAACGTATTTCGATTCTCAGGTGTTTTCTCTGAGGCTCTTGGTTGTTTCTGTGTATTCTGAACGTTCTTGGACGGATGTTCTTAATGTTCTGCCTTGGAAAATAGAGGAAGCCTCTATTTATAGTTTGAACTCACCCTGATCTCTCGACAGAGAAGGTGGACGTCGTGGAAGAGTGGAGGAGTGGAGGACATGCGTTGGTTTCCGTAACTGCCTGAGTTGTGTGGAACATGCCCACTCGCGCCATCTTCTCGTAACTGTCCATCATCTCCATCAGTTTCTTTAAACTGCCGTAGACCGCCAGACCAATACCCCTAAAGTTATCCCCCCGTGTGACGTTTTGATATCTCGTGTAGGGGGTAAAACCCGTCGGACCACGTGTCTCGCATCCAAGAAGCTTAACCATGCCGAGAGAACCACACCGAGAAGAACGGCAGCGATGCCTCGGGCTGATAAAAGAAAAGAAGCTACGCCAGAGCGAAGTAACGGACTCGGAGAGAAAGGGTTCGGACTACGTCGAAGGACCGAAGCCTAGGATTTAGCCTCGGTGCTTAAACCGCCTTACTCGACAGAAACTGACACCACCACGATTGAGTCTTTTGTCTTTATTAGCTGTAAACCACCCAAGCTTGGCCTATATAAGGCGAGCTTGGAAAACATTGTAAGGGTTGGATTCTCTTTGGGTTGAGCCTAAGTAGCAAGAGAGAGATTAGGTTTGTAATCTCCTCTGGTTCCTTAGGGTTTCATTCATGTAATCTCAGCATTTAGAAATACATAGATAGTCTCTTAACATTTTATCTTGATTGCTTTATTAAGTCTTTAATTACTGTTCATAGCATCCTCGATGCTGTTCTTGAGGTCTTCGGACTGTTAAACTACATCTAAGTACTGTATGTGCGAGTAGATCTGATGGATTTGATACCCTGAGTACCTATGCAGATTTTCTACTCGTACAGTTTGGCGCTAGAAACAGGGATGATTAATACAACTTAGGGTTTGCCTGTGAATTTTCGGGTTTTCAAATTTTTTGTTGTTGTTAAATTTCTTTTTAGCTTTCTCAAAAGATTTTCAAAAGATAGACCTCAGAAAAACAGCTCCTATACCTTAAGCATCCAAATGACCTTAAAGGCTTTGGTGTGTTTATGAGTCTTTTGAGCATAACATCAGATGATAAAATCATCCATTAAAAAGTTCTAAAACCCTCGGCATGGCAAGGTCAATATCCGAGCGAGTTTTCTTGTAGCAAAGCATACAAGCAATCGCAAAATCATATTATTCATCAAAATCCATTTAAAGGGTTTCAAAAATAATATTATTCATCAAAATCCACTTTAGGGTTTCAAAAATCATATTATTCATCAAAATCCATTTTAAGGGTTTCAAAAATAATATTATTCATCAAAAACCATTTTGAGAGTTTCAAAAATCAATTTATTTATCAAAATCCATTTTAGGGTTTCAAAAATCATATCATTCATCAAATCCATTTTAAGGTTCTCTAATTTCGCATTATTTATCAAAATCCATTTTAGGGTTTCAAATTTCATGCTATACATAAAAATCCATTTTAGGGTTTCAAATTTCATGCTATATTTGGAAATAAAACTTCACAAAAAAAAAAAAACTAGACGAAAAGGCATGATTTGAGCTAAAAGACAAAATAGGTAGTTGAGGATATATCTAAAAAGGGGCAAAGGGGACATTAAAATTTGTCTGAAAAAATTAGTTGCAGAGTAGATTTACATGGCCGACAAAGTACACTGCGCTAGCCACCTTGGACCTCACGGGTTTTTTGTTTCTTAACAGGTCATAGCCAAAATGGCTTCCCAATCAGAACACGCTCCGAAGCAGCGAGTAGGATCCTCGAGGCAGGGCACTGGATCATCCAGACAGCACAACACTAGGTTCTCAGCCAGTAAAGGGTTATCCACCGAGGTAGCGGCTAACACAGTCAAACACCGAGAGCACATAAACGAAGATGAAGTATTGATGGAGGATTTAGGTCCCGAGGGAAAAGGACTTCAAGAGGCCGAAGAGCCACGCCAACGACACATACAGGAAGAAAATGGAGAAAACGAGGAGGATGAGGACGAAGCATCTGATCCCGACAGCGGCATTCCCGCGCGCCTACAAAACAAAGAAAACGAGGCGAGAGCCGCCAAATACCGAAAGATAATTCAGAAAAACGAGAAGATAAAGAAGCTAAAAAAGAAGCTTGCCGAAGCAAACAAAAAGGCGGTAAAAGAATCGGCATCTAGCCACAAAGAAGGCAACGAAGAATACTCTCGACTAAACAGTGCATCTCAACCGAAGGAGCATTCGGCATCCAAAACATACGTCAAGACCAGGGGCATCAGCAAAGGCCGTGGAATCCCAATATCAAGTACAAGAACTGAGCCAGGAGCATATCCAAAGGAAAACGTGCAGGCGCACCGAGAGAATAACCAAACGAGGAAAGGCGTTCAGGCTAGAGCCGTACAGCAGGAAATGCTGGATCAAGTCAAGGCACTTCGGGCGGAGCTTTTTGACAACAGAATACAGTCACGTGACAGAATCAAGCTCACGCAAACCATGAATGATATCAATCGCTCACCCCTAAGTCCAGAAATTCTCTCACTGACGATTCCTGCAAAACACACTATGCCTACTTTCACGACAATCTTTGATGGTTCAGGAGACCCAGCTGTGCATATTAAAATGTGCCTATCACTTGAAGAACGAGGTCAAACAATGCATACTCCATTCGCGAACTCGTCTAAGCGAGGAAGACAAGAAAATAATGGTCGCTACGGGAACGAAGGAAAATTTGGTGACGACAAGTACCATGATAACAGAAAGTACAATGACAACAGAGGAAACAACCTTAGGAGCGAGTTGGAAAGAAATAGTAGCCAGCAAGGAAAAAGAAACAGAATATTCGGGACAACTACATCAGGATTTCCTGCATTCCATGGCAGAAAGTTCCCAAAACCCTGCGTACCCATCGAGGATGCCCTTCGGATCATGGAACAATCAGAACACGCCAGTGAAATCAGATATCCTCGCAGTAGGGGAAATCAACCGAGGCATACAAAAAATTCAAGAGACTATTGTCAATTTCACAAGTTTTATGGGCATACCACCGAGGACTGTGTCATGGCACAGGATCAAATTTACTTCTTCGTCGCCAGAGAACAGTTCAAACATCTGCGGGAGCTACCGAATCCACCTCCAACCCAAAAAGTAAGGCGTTAAAAATAACGTGGCACAAAGTGTGGAAGCAAAGCAAACACCAACGCAAGCTCGCTCAAGGAGCAAACGCGCACTCTAAAACAAAATGGCGAAAGGGAATATCGAGACTCAATGAACAAGGATTCAAAAGTGCTGTTAATCAATCTTCTCGCCTTCGCTAAGCATTTTCTAACTCTGAAAAATCTCTTTGAAAGTTTGAATTATTTATATTGGAGCATCTCTAGCCTAGGCCAATGCTTAATAAAATTCTTACCACAAGGATATATCTAAACAAGTCATTTAGTTTTCAGACATCAACAATCTTCGATGGCAAGCGGCCAGCTTTCAGGAAACAAATGAGGGAAAATACAACAAATGAATTTTAGGGTTTTTAAAATCTTCATGCTTTGACAAAACCATCAGGAAAAGTATTTTTGAAGTCGAGACACCAAAAATAACTCAATGAGGCTCCGAAGAAAAACAAATAGATATGACACGAAAAGCATTCACCATAAAAACCATCGTGATAGGCGAGCGCACAAAACAAGCATCACATGCTGTCATAGTCACAATACACTTAATTGCAGGAGTTACTCAATAACAGCTTTGATAGTATATATCTAGTGTAACACAAAACTCTTATACAACAGACCGAGGGGAACATATTCGCGAATCCAAATTCTTACAGCCAGAAAAGTCAAATCAAGATAACTAACATATCAAATAAACACAAGTTGATTAAGCACTATTTCATTCAAGTCTATCCGAAGCAGGTCCGACGAATTCACGAACCAGAAAAGCGAAAGGCATAGGTTACAAAGAGCAGTTGGTGTCACACGTTAGATTACCCTGCCGAATACGATATGTAAAAATATTATTATGCTTCGAAGAGCACGCATACTTACAAATGACTTCAGAAAATAATATCAAAAGGTTCATAGCACAACAAACCCACACACTTCGCAGCCATTTGATACTCGCATGATACCGAAGCAACAAAAGTAGTGTACGAAAAATATGATAAGAAACATACTAACATAATTAATTAAACCAGCCAGCAAAATGTTCATTTGGAAAGCACATTGGAAAAGTAAATAAGATAGCAATAACAAAAACAAATAACACACTACCGAAGATATTAGCATAGCAAAGTTAACAATCAGCCTCTCCTATTCCTACGCCTATTCCGAAGTCGCCCAGCAACAGTACCACGATCTTCGTCAAGGCCCTCGAGTAGATCCACATCGATGATTGGAACACCAGCAGGAATAGCGGCAGCATTCTCCTCCCAGAAAATAACCTCGGGAATAAATTCTTCTTCAGCCACAATTTGCTCATCGGTCAAAGGAGCAGCAACAGGAGCAGGCGGATTCACATCGATAATTTCTTCCTTTACTTCAGCCTTTACATTCACAGCATCATCAAGAGAGGGAAGACCATCCTTAAGCATTGGCAGTATCTCATCACTATGGCGACGAAAAAACGATCTGGTTTCATACATACGGTAGTCATATGGTGAACCACCATCTTCCATCATTCTCCGCTCCCTTATCCTCTCATCACTCTCGATAAGATTACCAAATAGGCGAATCACTTTGTTAGAATTACTCTCCCTTTGGGAAGAACTAGCATCAGCAAAATCGGCTTCCATCTCCATTATCATTTGAATCTGTTCTCTGCGGCTTCGGGGGTCGATCTCATTGTTTCCTTCCTCCATTGGAGCCTTTCCTCTGTTAGCCATAACTTCTTTGCAAGATAAAACACGGGAAGAAAAAGAAGAAAAGAATGCCAAACAAAAATTTTAGCAGGCAGTAACCAGTAACAAACAAAAAGCATACATCGCCTTTTATACTGTGGTTTAGGAAACCACCCAATCGACAGGTCCAATCAATAGGCAGACGTTTTAATAACACGCCAACACGTCAGAACCCCACAGTTATATGTTATTCAATAAAGTAACCGCATCTTTTCGCAAATTCCCACGACTGCCGTTCAAAATTCCAAAACCGTAGATAAACACCATTACAACCACGTGTCAATTTTAGTGTCTGGGGGTTAACAAAAAGCCAAGTAAGCACTGATAAAAGTACCATATACAAGTAACAAGGCAGCGGAGTACGACCGAGGAGAGAAGCCTACCATAAAAAACACCAATAGTAAAGCCAAAATTCGGCACACAAGAAATCGACATTAATAAAAATACTAACTTCGGTCACCATATTGAATAGAAACATCCAAAATATCTGATAAGTGTATACGACAAATCATCATTAAAAAGTAGCAGGAAAACATACAACGAAACCAATCGACGCCATGACAACATGAGGCAGTTCTCATGACCACCGCTAAAACTCCTAGGAGGAACCGAGCCAACGCGGAAATATTTTATTACATCTTTTTGTTATACAGAATCAAAGCCCTGACTCATGGGAAGAGGCAAAAACGCCATCAAATGAAAAAGGCTGTAAAACGCCGAGGCAAAAACGCCATCAAATGAAAAAGGCTGTAAAACGCCGAGGCAAAAAACGCCATCAAATGAAAAAGGCCGTAAAACGCCAAATGAAAAAGACCTCGTTAGTAGGCGCAAAGCTGATGCTCATATAATCCGTAAGGGCCCTACGGGTTATATGGTACGGTCCTCTACCCACAAGACACCCCGGTAGCGGTGAGCACTTTGAATTAAGGCTACATAGGCCGAAGATACACTTGTACTCACTACCAAACGGCCACGAGGAGTAAACGTCCTCGGGCGCCGAGGGGACGATAAATGGGACTAACATCTACCTATAGAGGAAGATGGAACCCCGAGGCAGCTGCTTCGCCTTCAAAAGTCAATGACGAAGTACGCAGCCAAGGGACCCCTTATAAAAATTCAGGCCTCAAAAAGGGGGAGGTACAAAAGATTTGGAGGGGTCGAACTTTAGGCCGCGATAAGAGAAAATTACCATGTCTAAGCTCCAGCCTTGACCGGCACTCTCCCATTGTGTTACTACATTATTGAGAAGCGAGATATCCCTTCCAAAGTTCCTACATTTACTTAGGCAAAAGGTAGCAAGGGCACAACCATGCCCTCCGAGGAAGATAATCAAATATCTTCGGCACCTACCTAACGTATTAAGGTAACAGGGATACCTACGCGATCAATAGCCAGTGTTTTTGCTTGAAACCAGTGCGAGTAACTCAAAGCCTTTGGGAAGGGTGATCCGCATGCCCCCACTAGCTTGGTAACTTTCTTTTACATCGAAGTAAGCCCCGAAGTTGCACCTCGAGAAGCTACACGAACCATATACAGGTTACTCTCAAAACCAAACGATAGAAAACGAGGTACAAAGCAGCAAAGGCAAAAACGAAGAAGAATAACATTAAGAGAAAGAAAAGCAACAGATATCCCCACACAGGATCTTCAACGATTATAACAAAAACACTCTTAAGGATTCTCTCGGGACGAAGCCGCAGGATCGCTATCATTCCCCTTAAACAAATGCAAAACCTGGGAAACCACCATGTTGTTAAGTTCATCAACAGGATCTCGATCCTCAGCAACAACCTCGGAGCTTTTACCAGAGGCATCAATACATTCCATCTCCTTCGGCTCGCCGCCAGAAAACTCGTCATTCACCTTCGCACTCCCATCACCACCTTTATCGCCTTCTGGCTCCTCGCTAATGCTTTCAGCAATCACACCCAGCTCCTGGGAGTCAACATCATCACCAGACTTTTGCTCCAAATCGGTAGTTTCATTACCTTCAGCATTGTCATTTGCTGCTTGCACATTCTCCGCTAGTTTCACCCTTCGCAACTCAGATATTACAAACTCAGCCTCGGTAGTCGAAATAAGATCTTTATCAGACTCAAGTACAACATTTGGATCTTCCAAACCGTCATGATAATAGGGTGGTTGAATACCCATACTCCTGCACAGAAATCGGGCATGATCGCGACTAAACGAAGCGGCGCGATCTCCTTCCCCTTCGATATAATTTTCCAAGGAAGAAACCTTAACATCCTTTTCATCACACAAGTTAAGAGCTGAACGCAGCTCCTCATCGAGTTTCGAAGCTCGATCTCTCTGAGTATCGACCTCCTGCTTAAAGGTGTCCCGCTCAGACACGGCAAGCTCGGGATTATTCTTTAAACCCTTCACATCCTTTAAGAGATTTTTCTTCTCTTGTTTTAAAAGCCGAACGTCCTCGCCAAGTCTGGCAGCCTCCAAGCTTCGGGCATCGACAAGATCAAGCAAAAACTTTCCAAGATATTTGTGCTGAAAGGAAAGGAAAAACATCAAACAAGACATCATACAAAGTATGGGTGTAAAGCGAAAACAACAAAAGAACCACTCACAGCTTCAGCAAATGATTGATGATAAGCAGCAACAGAAATAACAGAATCCTTATCCAAAGAACCAGAAAATAATTGGGCAAGAAAACCAGACACAGAAGGGTCCAAAGGATGCTTCCGAGGATCCATCGAATGCGCCCTCAAAAGACCAGATAGATCATTAGCAGAAGCAACACAAGGATCCGAAGGAACACTCGCACCCGATGCGAAGACACCAAAAGTGGTACCAATGTTGGACCCATACTGATTTAAATTCATTTCCGGTTGGTCGTGATGAGAAGCTTCGCCATCTAAAGAGGAACATCCCCGCGAAGGTACCACAGTTCGGGAATTCGGCATCCCTGCTACCCCTCGGCTAAGATTCGCTCCCTTTGGAGACCTATCATCTTCGGTCTTTTCGTCATCAGAACTAATGATAAGTTTGCGATTTTGCCTTCGGGCAACAACGGTGGATGATGAAGGAATGGCGCCCACACCTTTCCTCTTCGTTGCCACGGTTTTACCTCTTTTTCGATTCGGCTCACGAGGGGATAAATTCGCAGTATCACCATCATCGACCAAATCATCGCTCTGCTGACAAGGAGCCAATTTATCAGGTTCTAAACAGAGGCAAATATCCATACCTAACGCGTAACTGAGGCAGGAAGTGTTTATCACCTGATTAATTTCCCCCTTATCAGCAGGCGCCGATTTCGAAGATCTTTTTCTTTTCTTCTTCGGAACATTACTGTCGTCCGAAGCTTCTTGACTTCTTGCCTTCGCTTTATCCGCCTTCTGAAAACACGATTTGGACAACGGTAAATCTCTGAAAGGAGAATGAACAAAGAAAATCCAAAATTACACCCTACCATCTTTTTGGCTTGAGCAATCTTTTTCTGAGATTCGGTACGCTCCTCCTCGGAGAAGAAAATTCTATAGAAATCAACGACGGGAAGATTATGATGAGCTTCAAACTTTTTGCGTTCAATTCTCTTCTCCCCATCTTCGTAACCATACAAAACAGGGCCTTCGATGAGCACAGGCTTCGTGAACCAAACCTCGTCACTAGAGTGGCGAAGAAGGGCATTCTTTTTGGACCCCGAAAGATCCACATCACTAAGAGGATTAAAAGAATTGGCTATCTTGCCTAAACTCACACCCCAGGGAGCTTTCTCTTTGGACAAAGGTTTCTCCACCTTGTAGCACTTGAAGAACTTTTCGACGGTCCAGTATTCGGGAGGATATTGGAGTTCCTTAGGCAGCTTTTTATAATAATATGACTTGCCCTCCGAACGAGCAACCCACTCGCTGATGACTCGGATGGAATTTCCATTCAATTGCATCACTCCGCAGGGAGGATCGATTTTGGAATAAATCATATAAAAGAGAGGGTTGGTCGGATTGTACAAAGGTATGGGAAGTCCGGCGCCGAGTTGTTCGCCGGAAACGATTAATCTTCTATCACCACATCTTTCAGCAGCAAGTAATTCTGGCGATAGAGTCTTCTTCCCTAAGCTTTTGAAAGAAAAAAGAGACGAATTAAAACCGTAAATGCGGGCCCTCTCTTCCCATTCCATCTTCTGGGGATCTACCAGTTTGTAAGGAAAAGCTTTAGCAGCAGAAGGGACTGAAGAAGCAATTGCAGAAGCGTCGTTGGTGGCCTGCAACAAAAAAAAAGGGGGGTTTAAAAAAGGAAGGAGTAAAGATCAAACCAAAGCGACGACGATAAACCTAAAAACTCACCATGACTTCAGGAAAATACAGAGCAGAGAAGGATTCGCTCACTTCGGGAAATAATGCAGAACAGAGAAAAGAGAGAGGGAAGAAGAAAGGACAAGGCAAGTTTAAATAGAAAGACCAAAACCTACACAGCAGGTGACAGGTCAAAGAAAGGAAAGGGTTTCGAAAGGCACGCGAAGGTACATGTGTCAGTTAGAAATAAAGGCGAGGACACGTGTTGAAGAAGACGAAACGACAGGTTTTCTTCTCCAAACCCCTTCAACCTTTGGATAAGAAAAGAGGCAAACTGTAGGGGGTAAAACCCGTCGGACCACGTGTCTCGCATCCAAGAAGCGTAACCATGCCGAGAGAACCACACCGAGAAGAGCGGCAGCGATGCCTCGGGCTGATAAAAGAAAAGAAGCTACGCCAGAGCGAAGTAACGGAATCGGAGAGAAAGGGTTCGGACTACGTCGAAGGACCGAAGCCTAGGATTTAGCCTCGGTGCTTAAACCGCCTTACTCGACAGAAACTGACACCACCACGATTGAGTCTTTTGTCTTTATTAGCTGTAAACCACCCAAGCTCGGCCTATATAAGGCGAGCTTGGAAAACATTGTAAGGGTTGGATTCTCTTTGGGTTGAGCCTAAGTAGCAAGAGAGAGATTAGGTTTGTAATCTCCTCTGGTTCCTTAGGGTTTCATTCATGTAATCTCAGCATTTAGAAATACATAGATAGTCTCTTAACATTTTATCTTGATTGCTTTATTAAGTCTTTAATTACTGTTCATAGCATCCTCGATGCTGTTCTTGAGGTCTTCGGACTGTTAAACTACATCTAAGTACTGTATGTGCGAGTAGATCTGATGGATTTGATACCTTGAGTACCTATGCAGATTTTCTACTCGTACATCTCGAGTGAGTGATACGCGAATATTGCGTAGTTGAGTTGAGTTGAGTAGGGTTGTATGACTGATTGTCGTGACCAGCATGATGTAGTGTCTCCTGGACACAAGCATAGGAGTGGCCTTGGTTTTTGGCCAAGGCCATAAGTGCTTGATGGCACTTTGGCGCTAGTTATGGTGGCGCCATGGCGCCAAGGCCAAGGCCAGTTTGAAACGCGTCTTTGGCGTTGGATGTGGGGGCGCCATGGCTCATGGCGCCACGGCCTTGGCCTTTGGCCAAGGCCATCTCATTGTGGCGCCATGGATTATGGCGCCACGGTCTTGGCCTTTGGCCAAGGCCTATTTGCTGTGGCGCCATGGGGTATGGCGCCACGGCCTTGGCCTATGGCCAAGGCCAGCCTGTTTGTGGCCATGCTCTTTGTAGGTTTGTGGCGTTTTACGCCATGGCCTTGGATTCTTGGCCAATGCTGATTTTTGTGAATCCATGGTGGCTCATGGTTTGTGGTGCCATGCTATGTGGCGTTTATGGCTTTGGCGTCTGGCCAAGGTCGACTTTGGGGCAGCCTGTGCCTTAGTCGCGGTGTGAGTGCCTATGCTACAACACACCTGATGTCATGGCGTGTTTATCCATGGTATGCTAGACCTTCCTGAACTTGGGATTAGGTCCGCTTAGGCCTATTTAGGCTGGTGTATGCTTCTCAGAGAGCTCTGGACCGGCCTGGAGCTTCAATATTCTTGAGGTTTGCACCGAGACTCGTATGTTAAGTCGTATTTAAGAGGAAATCCATGAGGACACGTCTCTGTTGATTCTTCACCGTGTACCATCAAGCGAGGTCTGGCTCTGAGCTGATCAATGGGTTTAATATGTTGGTGAGATCATTAGTACTGCCCTATGATATTGCCCTCCCCACCGGAGTTATAAGAGAGAGCTCATAGAGAGTTTGTTCGGCTCATGGAATGGGTTGCATTCTGAGCTATAGAGATGAGCCTGAATAGGCGACTGCCTTTAATAAGACATGGTTTCGAGAGTGTTTTGACAGTCTTGTCCCTCTCTCATTTTTTCACCATCTACACGTACCTTCACGTCGCGAGAGAGTGACACGTGGCCAGCGATATTTTGGTATTAACAATCACTATGCTAGAGGTAGCCATCTTTTGATTTAAGCATGATTTGCTTGTGCTACTTCCATGTTTTCTTTTTCATCAATTAATCGAGGTTATTAATTAAAATCTTAATTGATGATTGCAATGCTTGGTCTTAATTGATTATCTATATGAATGTATTGCATAAATCGTGAACTTGCTTTTTTAGCCATACCACCCGTTCGGGTAAAGCAGTTCATGAAGAATTATCAAAATCCATGCTTCTGACTCTTATGGCAAAGGGGAGACGATTTTGATAATAAGGTACCTCGTAGACTACAATGTTGAACTGCGCTGGATTAAATGTTGTTGTAGATGGTGAAAAATGGGAGAGGGACAAAATTGTAAAATTACTCTCTAACTACGCCTTACCTAAAGGCGACCGCCTACTCAGGCACATCTCTATAGCTCAGGATGCAACCCAGTCTACGAGATGAATGTACTCTCTATGAGTTCTCTCTTATAACTCCCGGTGGAGAGGATGATATCATAGTACAGTACCGATAACCTCACCAGCAGATAAACCCATTAATCTGCTTCATATCGACATCGCCCAGAATTCCTCGATATCTGAACTAGATTGCTCAATGGTACATGGTGAAAAGTTCACAGAGACGCATCCTTATGGATTTTCTCTCAAAATGTGACTCAACATCCGAGTCTCAATGAAAATTTCAGGAATACCGAAGCTCTAGGCATGTCCAGAGCTCTCTGAGAGGCATTCAACAGCCTAAACAGGCTTAAGCAGACCACACTCTAAACTCAGAATGGTCTAACATACCAGGCATGCACGCCATAACTTGAAGCACACTATAGCCCAAGCGCATGCATAAGCCATAACGTCAGTGCATGCATAGGCAGGCATGCACCATAACACAAGTACACAAGTACGCCGCAATCAAGTTGGCCTTGGCCTCCTTGGCCCATGGCGCCATGAAACCATGGCGCCACAACTTCTGGCTTTGGCCTCCTTAGCCCATGGCGCCACAATTTCTGGCCTTGGCCAACGGCCAAGGCCACTCCTATACACCCA
>JAJJMA010064345.1:0-26898 GCA_023529015.1 Papaver nudicaule
GGAATACGAACGTTGCGGTATTATTACTCGCAGAGGGACAGTGCTACTAGAACCTCAACAAGAACAAATTCCAGACGAAGCAGTTCTGGAAGACGAAGAAGCTATGACTGAGAAGACACTCAAGGAATTAGCTTCTCACAAGCTTGATGAACAACGCTGGTGTATCCAAATAACATCAACGTTTGAGATTAAACCAGGGTTGCTCAGAGAGCTTCCTAAGTTCCATGGAATGGCCAATGAAAATCCAAGCAATCACTTGATGGAGTTTTATAATATTGTTTCAGCCATGCTTCCTAAGGATGATGATGATGATGCAGATGGAGCCATGCTGAAGGCTTTTTCATTTTCCTTGCAAGGCTCGGCGAAAGATTGGCTATATTATTTATCTCCGGGTAGTATTACAACTTGGAAAGCAATGAAACAACTTTTCTTAGAAAGGTATTTTCCTGCTTCTCGAGCTACTCAGCTGAAAAGGGAGATATCATCCATTCACCAAATGGTGGGTGAAACTTTGTCTGAGGTCTGGGAACGATACAAGAGATTGGTGGCGAGCTGTCCACATCACCAAATCAGTGATACTCAGATACTTCAGAACTTCTAAGAAGGTTTACTTCCACCTGACCGAAATCTTCTTGACGTTGCAAGTGGGGGTGCATTCATGAGTAAGACTGCAACAGCGGCTAGAGAGTTGATTGATAGTATGGCAGCAAATTCTCAACAATTTTACAGCCGTTCAGAACCACTTGTCAAGAAATTTAATGAGGTAAGTGCATCTCCTGATCTTTATCAGCAAATGAATAATCTGACTGCAATGACGCAATAGGTTGCAGATGCGGTGATACCTCAACATCCAGCAAACCAAGAGGGCAACGAACAAGCTAATGTTGTTTTTCCAAATCAGCAGAGGCCAAGATATGATCCCTATTCTAACACTTATAATGAAGGATGCCGATATCACCCCAATTTCAGTTATGCTAACAAGCAAGCTGAGGTCAACAACCTAATTTTAACCGCCACAACGGGTACCAACAACAATTTCAGCCACCGCAACAACAACAAAACCAAGTTTCAAACATGGAGGATTTGCTGAAGCTAAGAATACGGTGAAGGACTTACAAACACAAGTTGGCACTATGGCAGTTGAGTTGAACTAATTGAAGTCACAGAATAGTGGGAAACTCCCTTCTCAACCTATCATTAATCCGAAGGATACGGCCAATGTCGTGACATTGAGAAGTGGTACACGAACTGTGCAGCAGGAAGAAAAGAACAACAACATTGTCGATTCAAGTTCAGCTGAACCCGATAAAGAATCAGAAGTTCTTCCTAAAACTAATGAGGTACCTAAAAATATTTCCAAGACCCCAACTTCTACTTATGTTCCTCCTTTGCCTTTTCCTCGCAGGTTTACTACTACCAAAAAGGCGGAACTAGAGAAACAAATTTTGGAGATAATTAAGAAGATTCATGTGGGAATTTCATTTACGGATGCTGTCAAGATGATTCCTAAGTTTTCAAAAGTGGTGAAGTACCTGTGTACCAACAAGAAAAAGCTCACCGGTAATGAGGTAATGAGTGTGGGGGAGAATGCCTCTGCTATCTTGCAAAGGAAAATCCCACTCAAATGTAAGGATCCCGGTAGTTTTGATATACCTATTGTTATTGGTAATACTAGGATTAGCAAAGCCATGTAAGATTTGGGAGCGTCAGTGAGTGTGATGCCTGCATCTGTTTATGAATCTCTTAATTTAGGTCCTCTTAAGGAAACTGGTGTTGTTTAACAATTGGCTGACCGTTCTAATGTTTACCCTAAGGGTGTTGTTGAGGATGTGCTTGTGCAGGTTAACCAGTTGGTCTTCCCAGTGGACTTTTGTGTGTTGGAGATGAATGATGGATCATCAGATTCGTCAATTCCTTTGTTATTGGGATGACCCTTTATGAAGACAGCGAAAACCATCATTGATGTGGGCGAAGGGACGTTGACAATGGAATTTGACAAAGAGAAAATACACTTCAATATTTTTGACACAATGAGATATCCTAGTGATGTGCATTCTTGTTTTTCTATTGATGTGATTGATGATTTGGCTCAAAAGATGTTTGAGTTGAATGGTTCTGATACCTTAGAAACTGTGCTTACTAAGAAAATTGATAGTGCTTTGAAATGTGGTGATGAGGTTGAAGAAACCATTGGTTCTCTTAACTCATTACCAGAAAAATCAGCAGTTGAAAACTTGTGTTATATTTCATTACCACCATCTGATAAGAAAATTTTGCCATCTGTCTCGCAGGCTCCTAAACTGGAACTGAAGCCTCTTCCAGATCACTTAAATTATTTATATTTAGGTGAAAACGAAGAGTTGTCGGTGATAGCTGCTAAGGAACTAACTGAATTGCAAGAACAAAAACTTCTTCGGGTGCTGAGAGATCACAAGGCAGCCATATGATGGACGATTGCTGATATTAAAGGAATAAGCCCTTCTATTTGTATGCACATGATACTTCTTGAGGAGGGAGCAAAACCAACTAGGGAAACTCAACGCCGTTTGAACCCTCCGATGATGGAAGTAGTCAAGAAGGAGATAATTAAGCTATTAGATGTGGGAGTTATTTACCCCTTCTCTGATAGTAAGTGGGTGAGCCCGGTTCAAGTTGTACCAAAGAAGTCGGGTGTCACAGTGGTGCAGAATGATGAAAACGAACTTGTCCCAACTCGTGTGCAAACGGGTTGGAGGGTTTGTATTGATTATCGAAAACTTAATGCTACCACTAGAAAAGATCACTTTCCTTTGCCTTTTATTGATCAGATGTTAGAACGTTTAGCTGGACACTCACACTATTGTTTTCTTGATGGTTATTCAGGTTACAATCAGATTGTGATTGCACCGGAGGATCAAGAGAAAACAACCTTTACATGCCCGTTCGGAACATTTGCTTATAGAAGGATGCCTTTTGGTTTGTGCAACGCTCCTGCCACCTTCCAAAGGTGTATGGTCAGTATTTTTTTCTGATTATGTAGAATGCATCATAAAAGTATTTATGGATGATTTCAGTGTATATGGTGATTCCTTTGACCATTGCTTGAATAATCTTACAAAAATTCTTCAGAGATGCGTTGAGACGAATCTTGTGCTTAATTGGGAGAAGTGCCATTTTATGGTAACTCATGGCATTGTTTTGGGCCATATTATATTTTCTAAGGGACTAGAAGTTGATAAATCTTAGATTGATCTTATTCGTGCTCTAACCCCTCCCACTACTGTGAGGGAGGTTCGTTCTTTTCTTGGTCACGCAGGATTTTATCGCAGGTTTATCAAGGACTTTTCCAAGATTTCATCACCATTGTGAAAATTATTGCAAACGGATGTGGCATTTAACTTTGATGAGAAGTGCTTAGAGGCATTCAATCGTTTGAAAGAACTTTTGATTACAGCCCCTGTTCTTCGACCACCGGATTGGAGCAAGCCATTTGAGTTAATGTGTGATGCTAGTGACTATGCGGTTGGTGCAGTATTGGGACAACGTATTGGGGGAGTACCTCATGCTATCTATTATGCTTCTAGAACACTTAATGATGCCCAAATCAATTATCCCACCACCGAAAAAGAGTTTTTATCCATTGTGTTTGCTTTGGAAAAATTTCGTTCTTATTTAATTGCTACTAAAGTTGTTGTGTTTTCTGATCACGCAGCTCTTAGGTACTTACTTGCAAAGAAAGAAGCGAAACCAAGGTTGATTCGTTGGATATTACTCTTACAAGAGTTTGATCTTGAGATAAAATATAAGAAGGGCATTGAGAATACAGTTGCAGATCACTTGAGTCGTCTTACTGTAGACGAAGAATCTATCCCATTGCGTGAAAGCTTCCCAGATGAACAATTATTCTCAATTGAAAGTTCAGAACCATGGTATGCAGATATTGTGAATTATTTGTCCAAACAAATTCCTAATAATTTGTCTCGTGCTGAGAGAGACAAGCTGAAGAAGATAGCAAATCAATATATTTGGGATGATCCATACTTGTG
The DNA here is from genome assembly GCA_023529015.1 of Papaver nudicaule. Lineage (NCBI taxonomy): Eukaryota > Viridiplantae > Streptophyta > Magnoliopsida > Ranunculales > Papaveraceae > Papaver > Papaver nudicaule. The sequence continues at coordinate 4,026 of JAJJMA010064345.1, forward strand.
GAAACATTGTAAGGACCAAACGATCCGAAGGTGCGTGCCTAACTCTGAATTTCAGTCTATTCTTTCTTTTTGTCATTCCTATGCTTGTGGAGGACATTTTGGGTCCAAAAGAACCGCATTCAAGGTTCTTGAGAGTGGATTCTATTGGCCTACCTTATTCAAAGATGCTTATATATTTTGTGCAACTTGTGATAGATATCAAAGAACGGGCAATCTGGGTGCTCGAAATCAAATGCCACAAACATATATTCAATTCGTTGAAGTGTTTGATGTTTGGGGAATTGATTTTATGGGTCCTTTTGTCAATTCTTTTGGCAATTTTTATATACTCCTCACTGTTGATTATGTTTCGAAATGGGTGGAAGCTATAGACACCCGTACTAATGATTCTAAAGTGGTTTCAGATTTTGTTAGAGAGTATTTTTTTGCAAGGTTTGGAACCCCAAGAGCAATAATCAGCGATGGAGGAACACACTTTCGAAACAGTCTTTTCAAGGATTGTTGAAGAAGTACAATGTAACTCACAAGATTGTAACTCCTTATCATCCACAGAAGAACGGGCAAGCGGAAGTGTCAAATAGAGAAGTGAAATCCATCCTTGAGAAAACAGTGAACCCCATAAGAAAGGATTGGAGTGCACGTCTCAATGATGCAATATGGGCATATCGAACTGCATACAAGATACCGATTGGGATGTCTCCATATAGGATTGTATACGGGAAACCATGTCATCTACCTGTTGAGATCGAGCATAAGGCTTTTTGGGCTATTAAACAGTGCAACATGGAGATGGATGGTGCAGGGAAGCAAATGAAACTTCAACTTAGTGAACTAGATGAGATTCGTAATGAAGCTTATGAAAGTGCACGAATTTACAAGGAGAAGACAAAGACCTTTCATGATAAGATGATTTCTAGAAAACACTTTAGTGTTGGACATAAAGTTCTTTTGTTTAACTCTCGTCTTACTTTATTTCTTGGTAAATTACGCTCTCGTTGGATTGGTCCTTTTATTGTGCTTCACGTTTTTCCTTATGGTGCAGTGAGTATTCAGAGTGTGGAAACGGGACAGAAGATGAAAGCGAATGGACATCGATTGAAACCATATTATGAGTCATTCACATCCGAAGTTGTGGAAGAGATCAACCTCATTGACGATATCTCTCTGGAGGAGTCGTAGAGAGAATACGTCAGGTTGATGACGTTAAAACAAGCGCTACATGGGAGGCAACCCATTGTTTGTATCTAATTTTACTGTTTTGTTTGTTCTTTTCGCAGAGAGACAAAGATGGTGCTTAATGGGAGTCAACCCATTCGATTTCACTTTGTGGGAGTCAACCCACCGGATATCTACCGCATTTGAATTCCATTGGACGAATCAATCTACATTGAGGACAATGTAGAGTTCAAGTGTGGAGGAGGTAAGTCTTTGTTTCTCACTCTCTCAAAATGGCGAAAAACAGAACGGCCAAGGCGAAAAACAGAACTGCCAAAAAAAAAAAAAATTATGGGAGAAAAACAGAACTGCCCTAAAAAAACAAAAAAAAAACAACAATGGTGGCGGTTAATGGGCTCCACATTTCATCATGGGCTATGATGGTTGGTGTGGTCGTTTTAAGCTTGGTAGGCAGTGGTGTTATGCACATAAGAGTACACAGTACAAGCAAAATGATGGAGTTATAGTTGCAAAACATGGAGGAGCTTGGAGAGGATGGTTTGATTGTGTAGTGTTTTTAAGCTGGAATTGTTGGGGGTATGGAGAGTGCGTTGTTAAGGAAAGGAGTTCACAGGGATTGAAGGCTTGATTTGGGGATTTCAAAGTCAATTACAGGCACATATCGGAGTTGGTGAAAAATTTCCTTACAGTAGCAGCAAATTGAAGAGTCAACAACACTTCTTACATCAACAAGGAAGAATTTGGGAAATTGGTTATTGTCTGTGTTGCTATTAGTAATTTTTTGTGAAAGGCGAGGTGCTGCTGTGCTTGATTCATGGGCAATGGGTAGCTAATTAGGAAGGTTTTTACAGACAATGAAATGCTTGATAGACATGGGTTTTGTCTGAGTGTATTGAATGTTGCAGGGATGGAGCTATTGAGCTAAAGAAGAAAACAAATCAAACTCAGCAATGGTTCAGTGGCTGATGCATACAATGTGTTTGAGGAAATAACTAGACCAGAACTGTGAAGAAGGAGAGAATGGAGGCACAACCGATGGTTTCTGTTGGTGGCAGTTGCAATGTTTGGCTGCTATTACTGATGGCCTATGCAGTTGGCACGAGCAAGGGTAGTTGCAGCTGGCGATGTCTACCTACAACTTACAACAACAATTCAATGTAGAGGAAAGGTGGTGCAGTGAGGTTCAAGTCAAGGCATTTGGCTTGGTTCTGGTTTAGATTTTGGGTCAGGATGGTCTGGATTTGAGCAGTATTGCAGGGGAGAAATAAAGCTGCTGTTGTCTGTTAGATTCATGGCTGAAGTGTGGCAGTACAGTCAATGGCAGCTGGAATAGATTGAAGTTGGAGAGAAGATGTAGGGTGTGACTCAGAAGTGATGACTGCTGAAGTGTGGAAGAATGGTGAGGAACTGAAATAGGCACAGATAATAGTCAATTATGGCTACTGCCTACTGAATGAAGGGGGAGATTGGAAGCTGCAGTTTGAGTGAAGAAGAGAGTTGGCAGCTGGGAAGTTATGCTGTTTTTTGGTCTCGAAGCTCAGAATATGGTGGCAATTGGAGCTGATGAGGTGCAGAAAAAAGAGTGTTGTTGTGTGCTAGTTGTTGCAGTGACATTGTGAGCTTTTGCTGCAAGTTTGCCTCAGGTTCTATGGGATTTATGGAGCTGATTTACAGGAAGGAAGAGCTCAGACTTGTGGTGTTTGGAGGAATAGGTCAGAGATGAGTTACAGGGTTTCTCCTCAATTTGTTTGGTTGCTGTGTAGGAGTCTTCTGTGGGCTGGTCTTTGGTGCAAAAGCAGTGGTGTAGTGATTTGGGACATTGAAGATGGAGTTCAGGAAGAAGTGATGACTAGAAATTGCTGTGGGTTTCATGGGGTCTGTGGAGCTGCGGTGTCTGTGTGGATATTATGGGTCAGGTGCAAGAATTGATGGGTATGAATGTTTGTGAAATCTGTTGCTGCTGTTGGGTGAATGTTGTGGCTGTACAATGGTTTCAGGTGGAGATTAGAGCTACAGCAGCAGTCTAACAACAGGTTGTATTGGTGATGCACAGTGAGATATGGGAGCTGTTTGTACTGTCAGTTCTGCAGAACTGACAGTTCTGGCACTGTTGGGCTGGGCTGAAGTTGTGTATAGCATGGAGTGAAACTAATGGGCTTGACAGATTATAAAATAGCTGGGCTTGTGCAGTTTTGTGTTGATGGGCTTAATAGAATTTGACAATGGGTTGCTTCGAAAAAAAAAAAAAATACAACTACACATAAAAGAGTGAGGTGTGTCAAAAAAAAATAAAAAAATATGTAGATAAAACAGAGAGATGTGATAAAAAAAAAAGTGAGATGTGTTTACTTGAGGACAAGTAAAGACTAAGTGTGGGGGAATTTGATAAGTGCTCAAAACACCTATTCAAGAGTACCTAATATTCGCACTTTAGTCGGCTAATTCCTCATATGTTGTTTATTTTACTCGTTTTCTATTTTGTTGGTATTTTAAAATCATGTTTTATAAAATGAAGCAGAAACAACTTCACAACTTGGAGTCATATGGAGTTGGTGGTTTTTGAACACAAGAAGGATACAAGCTAAATAGTGCCAAAAGCCATAAATTACTGAAGGCAGACGCAATATCTACTAAGGGCTGCCACAAAGTACAAAGGTTTCTAAGGGGCACCGCTACATTAGGGGCGCCCAGTTATTCCCGACAGAGTGTTAAGGAGCATCCTCTTATCCTTATGAAATCAGACGCAGACTTCCTCTTTTATCCTCTTTTAATCAAAATTTTCAAAGATTTTGGAGAAGCCTCTGGGCAACTCATTAATCTCTCAAAATCTGGAGTTTTCTTTAGTTCTCACATAGATCCTTTGGAAAAACAAATCATTATTGATTCTTTAGGAGTTAATCCTATACCTACAGAAGATAAATACTTAGGAGCTCCTCTTTTCACAAATAAATCTAAGATTCAATGCTTCAAACCTATAGTCAACAATCTGAAAAGAAGACTGAGTAGTTGGAAACAAAAGAAATTAACAACTGCAGGAAAAACTACTATGATAAAATCTGTCACAACTTCTATGCCGATATACCAGATGAACTGTTTCAGACTTCCGAAAAAAATCATAAAAATTATCAATGATCTTCAGAGAGACTTCTGGTGGGGAAAAGATACTGATAATCCAACTGGTATTTATCTGGCACCATGGGCTGACATAGGTAAACCTAAACATGAAGGAGGCTTAGGATTTCAAAACATGGAACAATTCAACACATCTATGCTTGCTAAGATGGGATGGAGGCTGAAAGAAAACCCTGAAATCTTATGGGCTTCAATATTTAAGGCTAAATATTACCCAGAAGATAATGTAATGCACATAGATACAGAAACAAAAGAAACAGATAGTTGGATTTGGAAAGGCATCAAATCTGGAATAGAACATGTACAAAACAATATTTTATGGATTGTGGGTAACGGAAACACAATTAACGTTTGGTCAGATCACTTGATACCAAATTGCAAACCACCTTTATACAAACCATCCTCAGATTGTGATGAATTCATGAAGGTACGAGATCTCTTCAACAAAAATAAAAATTGGGATTCAGAAAACTAGAGAAATGCTTTAACAGGGAAACAATAGCAAACATTAAGGAAATACAAATTCCACATGATGAGAGGGAAGACACAACTATTTGGACTCTAAACAATACTGGTAAGTTTTCAGTTAAATCTTTATATAACAAATTAACAGGGAGTCCCAAACGTAAATCCAAATGGGATCAAATTTGGAATATGAATGTAACTCCCTCAATTAAACTCTTTGTCTGGAAATTGGCAAAATCTATGCTTCCTATCAGCTCTAAGGTAGGAAAAATTCTAACCTACATAAACAAAACATGCACCTTATGTAATGAACAAGAGGAAACTCTAAAACACACTTTCATGGAGTGTAACTTTACAAGACAAGTGTGGAATCATCTAAATTTTAACATGGATCATGTTACCAATGGTACGACAGATAGTAATGACTGGCTAAATAGCTGGTTTATTCTAACTGAAAGAGATGGTATAATGATGACTTGGGCAGAAATCTGTGCAACTATATCATGGCATATTTGGAAAGCAAGATGTAATAAAGCAATGGAAAAAAAAGATCAAAACAGTCACCAAACAGCAAAACAAACAGTTCAGTTTATAAACGACCTTCTAAGCATAAAAAGGAAAGATTACAGTATTATGCAGAGCACTTACTATGATCCGATCCATGATGAAGTGTTAAAAGTAACAAAAAAAGACACATGGACTAAACCAGCCTTCATGGCAATCAGAATAAACATTGCCATCACGATGTTACCTGAAAATTACGATTCTGCTATGGGTTTAACTCTTACAAATGATGCAGGAATGTCGACAGAAGCAAGAGGCGAATCCTCTGGATGGAAAACAAGGGAATTGCTAGAGTGCAATGCTGCAGAGGTAGCTTTCCAGTGGGCAACACAATTGAGTGGACAAACTATAGAGTTCGAAAGTGATTCGGAACCTACTCTTAAGCTGCTGATTGGAATGTATGCCAAAGCTAAGGAAGACAGATTTAACATCAGCAATCACTTTGGGAAAACAAGCAAAATCATGGGAAACTTTAGAGCTTCCTCTTTTAACTTAGTCAGTCGTTTTGATAATATCAGACCTGCTAACATAGCAGTTTTTTGTAACAGAAACTTAGTAATTGAAGGAAAATGGAGAGACAATGAGTTACTGACCTTGATTGATCACATTAACAATGAAACATATATCAATTGGGCAGAACAGATGTATTATTATCGTTACTCCTTTTGAGAGTTTTCAATGAAATTTCCTTATAAAAAAAAAGAGATGTATACTTCAAAGCAGAGAGACAGTGCGACCGGGGATGGCCAAGAAGAAATAAATCAATAACAACCAAAGCAAGGCGGATTGGAAGTCTGATCAGCAAAGTGAAGCAAATCTGGTGGTATTGGAAGAAGGGTTGGAATGGTGTTCATTTGGTTTTTACAAAGACAGGTTGGTGCTGCAGCTGTTGGAAGCAAATCTGGTGGTTCGGTGAAGGAAAAGGAGAAACTGAAGAATGAGTTGGAGTTAATCGATGATAGTTGATTGATGGGCTGCTGTCGAGAGAGGATGTTGAGTTGGTTTTTTTATCAAGAAACACACAGTTGAGTGATTTCACGGCTGTTGGAACTGTGGGTAAGCTGAAGAAGAAATTATGAGTTGTATTGGGATCACAGGCTAGTTTAGAAGATTGGGTTATGTTCAATTTTGAGTGGAATGGTTGATTGAAGCTTGATTAGATGAGGTGAAGCTCGATCTGATGAGTCTGTGAGATTTTGAATTTACGTTGTCGAATTTTCTGTATCCGAAGGGTTTTGGGCACGATTTTCAAGGCACAAGGTTTTTGGAGCTAGGGAAAAGTGGAGCAAGTTTGGAGCTTTGCTACAAGGGTTTTTATGCTTTTTATTACTTTCATATTATTTTCTTTTGCTTTTAATAAGAATATAAGTAGCTAAACAATTCTTTATTGGTTGAGGATGTAGTTGAATATTGCAAAACATGCTATTTTGATTAATTATGGAGTTGAACTTATTCTTTTTCATCATCGATTTTATTCTACTATGCGTATGAATATATGATTGGTGTATTACATTAAGATTGAATATCTTTTGATTCAAGTGGCCAATTGAGTTAGATTATGTTCATATCTATTGCTAGAATTAGGTTTTGAGATACGAAATAGTTGATGAACCTATTCATAAGTAGCACAATATGATTCTTGAGGTGGTGATAGCTTTAGGAATCATATGTAGAATATTACCTTTGTTGAATGAACTACTCATGGTAGTGCATTGCATTGATTAGCCTATTTCATAAACCTTAATGCTCTTAGAGAGTCGAACTCAATTACTCTATGTGTTGAGTTATTCTCTACGTAGGATTCATGCATTCATCGTTATGGTGCATAATGATTCGAGGAAATCACGAGATATATTTGCGATAATTTATTCTAGGGCTTTTGATGATGAAAGATTAAGTCGATACTCCATATATTATTCATAATGCATGTTATGTGATTGAAGATGAACCCTTAACCAATATTCTCAACTCTTGATTACTTTAAATTATTCTTTGCTTTAGTTTTAATTGTTTTTATTTTATTTTATTTTAGTATTAAAACACTCAAACATCCCCCCAGTTTACTTTAGGATTCAAGAATTTATAACAACAAATTCCTCCCTGTGGACGAACCGGTTCTTACCATTATTCTATATTATTTATATTGTGAAGGTTATGGACTTAAATATATTTGTGTTGTTTGACAACGCATCAGTTGCTCTTTCAGGAGTTTTGGTTTTGAAACCTTGATCGATATCTCGAGGAGTTTATTACCAAAGTAAACTTAAATATCCTCGCTCTTGGTGTGAAACGACTTCAGTGAAATATCTGTTAGTTACCAAGGATATCATCTAGCGATTTGACCTGTCGTTATTTGGTTGTTGCCCACTAAGGTTGTAATCGTCCGATTGGAGGTCGGGTAGCGATAGCCCTCGCGACAGGCTGTGAGGCAACTCTTGCGTAAGACAGTAAAGGACGTCTGTTTGCGTAAGTGAGTACATGTGCGTGACCACCTTGCTGTGATTGGAGGCATATGAATACTGAGGGGAAATCTTTGTGACTAATAGTCGTATTAGGGTCATATTGTCTGCACCAGCTAGTCCGAAGTCTGAGAGTATGTGTGTTGGCGGATTAATTCTTAAGAGTATTCAAACTGGACGAGGTCTCGGGGTTTTTCTACGAGTTTGTAGTTTCCTCGTTAACAAAAATCTTGTGTGTACTTTACTTTATTTCCGCGTTATATTCGACTTGTGATTTATAATTAAAGTATCGTACTTGCTGTTGACATAGCCTTTCGGATTCTTGTATTGACTCCCTTGTGTGAATCAATCAGATCTGAAGGAGATCTTGTTCTTGAGTTCTTGAGTACAGGAACCATTCAAGGTTTGACTTATAAGTGGACTAAAATAAAAGATTGGTGGTGTACTCGGTACCCTCGTCTTTTCAACCCGTCAGGAAATATATAAGATATAAGCAGATATGAAATATATTCCCTAAAGAAGTTGTTATGGATGTGTCCATTTCCTCTGGAACTCCTTCTTCTTCCCAAGTTCTTCCTCGCTCTTCTGAGCTTTCTGGTGGTGTTGAGAATGATTTTACTATAGTAGGTGATAGCCTTATTCTTGCAAGGGAAAACAGGGGTCTTAACTATGAACTGAAGCGCTTACGCCCTTCTGATGATGATAGCTATCGTCACTGGAGTATTGCCAAGATAAAGAAATCTTTTGACCTGACTCATTTTGACATTTCTTTTTTCGATGATGGAGTTGATGTTTTAACTGAAGATATGATAAGGAGTTTTCCTTATGATGAAAACACATTACTTATTGCAGTTGGTCAGTTAATTACTGGTCTTGTTCTTCCTTTGTATGACCCTGGTGATACCTTTTTTATTGATGTCTTTTCTGGTAGGGATAACACTTCGTTGTGTCAACAACTTCGAGGTATTCAGCAATATACGGGTACTCCCTCCACCACGAAGCCATCATTCATACAGGAGACAAGGAAGTTACCCGTATGAGGTGTTATGACCCTTTCTCCTTAGTGAAAGTTCGTCAAGAAGACTACACGCCTTAGAATTTTAACCTGACTTGGGGTGACTCCTTTCAAAGTTCCAATGTAATACCTTGGTCAGTTGACCCTCGTCGATTTGCTCATTCCGCCAAGCAGGTTCATGATAAAGCTCCTTCTCTTTTGAAGGACTGCGATGATCCCAACTTGTTTATTGTTCCCGGGTCTGTGGAACTCCCTTTCCCTGAGGATCAGAGGCTTCGCTTGGGTCGTGACCATCGCTGGATGTGCACCCCTCTTCGTGTATCTGGTCCTTGGGTTGCTGGTTTTAGGAAGTCCCGTTCCCAACCTGGTGTTCTTGTTCCTCGTTTAATGAAAGATCTTCCTCCTCGTTACCGCGACTTCGTTGCTTGGCGCTTCAATCCAAATCCTTCTCGGGTATAGATCTTTGCTTTCGCTTTGCTTCTTCGTTTTCGTGTTGCGTTCTAGTACTTGCTTTTTGTATTCTTCGCCAGTCTTTAAGGACCACAGGTCTTTCACTCAGTGCTAGTGATGGTGTTTGCACTAGGAAGAGAAAGGTTGGTGACGAGTTGTCAAAATCCATTTGTAAAAAGTCGGTTGGGGCTACTCCTTTGTCGAAGGTATGGGCATTTAGCGTTTTCCTTTATGTATAGTTGGTCAATCCCCCTTGCCCGTGCCTTAGACAAATGGTTTTACTAATTCAGACAATTACTCAGGATGTGAAGAGGAAGTCGGAGGGGAGTACACTGAACGGAATTGGTGAGCCCGAAGAGTCCTTTGCTTCCCGAATAAGTGCAAATGTTGAGGAAGGCTCCGAAGATGTTTCCTCTGGCCACCATAGTGATGGTAATGTTGGTGCTCAAGATTGCTTGCCTGCCCCTGTGGTTCATGTTTCTCAAAGCTCGGTGATAGATAATACTGATGACGTTGATTTGCAGAATAATCAATATCCTGAGTTTTCTTCTACTATTGAAACACAAGCCAACGTGGAAATTGCAGCTGAGCTTTTGCCTTTCTCTACCGAGGGTTGTGTTCCCGTTACTTCTGACCTTCTTGAGTCGGTGGTGATGTCTGCTACCAAGGCTTCTCCCTTATCTTTTACTGTTGTCAAACCTGTGGACTGGTCTAGGTTTTGCACGAAGGATCCCGCAGCCCCTTAAGGTTCCCGAGTGGATGTTTTTGACGATCGAGTGACAAAGCTTCGGGCCGAACTTGACGCGGTTACTATCTTAGTGGATGAGTACAGAGGAGTTGTTGAAGAATCCAAGGCTAGAGACAAAGCTGATGTTGCTGAAAATAGTCTTTTAAGAGGTCAACTCTATGATTTTGATGCCAAGGTATCCATGGATGTGGCTTCTCAAGTCGAAGAATTTTGTCGTACTTATGATCGTTCCGCTGCGATGACTGTTAACGAGGCTTTTGCTGAGGCCGAAGGTCACTTCCCTGGTGTCGTCTTTCCGAGGATGGACATCCCTTAGTTTTAGGTCTTCATAGAAGATGTCGTTCGATGTTCCCTGATTTTGTCTGTGTTTTGTCTTTTTATGGGAATGTATGGCCTTTTCTTGCCCCTTGGTTTTTCTTTCCTTTAGTGAATGTAACTTGAATGAAAACGTTGTCAACATAGAACCCTTTGTATTGTTTGTTTCAGGTATTTCAACCTTCTTGGGTTAAGCATTATCGTTCAATCATCCTTGGCCAGGGGATGATTGAGGACATTAACCAGGGAAATGGACTTTCCCGTTAGAGGCGACTTATGAGTATCTCTATCATCGGGATTCTTACTTTTTGCCTCGTATCCTTGTACGAGGATCCTAGAGATGACCTGTGATCAGCAGGTATGCTCCTGTCATGGCAATTGTTCTGTTGCGCTTAGGCTGCTGGCAATTTTTCTGTTGCGCTTACGTCGTTGTAACTTTGATACTTGTAACTTTACAAAATGATTTATTGATGTATGGTGTCATAGCATCCTTCATTGAAAAGAAACATGAAAGCTTTAACTCTTGCTCTTCTTCCCCCTAGGGATAATATTTTTTAAGATAACGTGTATTCCACGGGTGTTGTAAGGTATCTCCTTGCATGTTTCTCAAATAATATGAGCCTTATCCTGCGATATCCTCAATGATATAAGGTCCTTCCCATACTAGGGCTAATTTTCCCCATTTCGTCTTCTTTTTATATGGTGGTATTTGCCTCATTACGAATTCTCCTACTACGAAGTTTCGAAGAATTACTTTTTTGTTGTATTCTTTGGCAATCCTTTGTTGGTAATTTTCCATTTTTTGCAGTACTGTCTCTCTTCGTTCTTCTAAATCATATAACTTTTCGTAAATTAAATCCGTGGTAAGATTCTTCTCCCACGCCTCGGTCTTCGTTGTTGGGATGATGACTTCGGTGGGAATTACAGCCTCGGTTCCATATGTGAGCATAAAAGGTGTTTCTCCAGTGGCTTCTTTCCGTGTAGTTCAATATGCCCATAGTACGTTGTGGAGTTGCTCACGCCACTTCCTTATGTAGTTATCCAGCTTTTTCTTTAAGATTAGTGCGATGGTTTTGTTAGTAGATTACGGCTTGCCATTGCTTTGTGGGTACGTCGGTGTCGACTTGATCTTTTGGACCTTGTAGGCGTCGAATAACATGTCGATGTTTTTTTCTTCTTAGTTGTGCCCCGTTGTCGGATACAATGGCTGCTGGTATGCCAAATCTGCAAATTATGTGCTCGAATAGGAATTTAAACACGTCTCGGTCTCTGATGTGGGCGAGGGGTGATGCCTCTACCCATTTGGTAAAATAGTCCGTTGCTACTATCAAGAATCTTCGATTGCCTGATCCTGCTACTAGTGGTCCTACTACGTCTACCCCCCATTTTGAAAATGGTCATGGGCTCAGCACTGCATTCAACTCCGTTGCTGGTGCTTTGAACTTTCTTGCGAATTGTTGACATGCGATGCACCTTCGTGTTATTTCCAGCGCGTCTCTGTTCATGCTTGGCCAATAGTACCCTTGGAGCCGAAACTTTTGGGCCAGGGATCTCATCCCACTGTGGTTCTCGGCGTCTCCGTAATGAATATCTTTTAAAATGTGAAGCCCTTCTTCCCTAGTGATGCACCTGAGTAACGGGCCCAAGAACATGGATTTGTACAAAATGCCTTCTCTAAGTTGATACCTCGCTGCTCTTGATATAATCTTTTTTGCATGCTTTGGATCTTCCGGTAAGACTTCGTTGGTTAAAAACTAATGTAGGGGTTCTCTCTAGTCGTCTTCTATTTCGTTGCCTTCCAAGGTCGGTGGGCTGGATATTCCTTCTACATCGAATGCCTCTTCCTTCGTGGCTTCGGTCTCCACCGAGGGTTGGTACACCCTTCCTATCCTGACTGCGGTGACATTAGGATCTCGAAGCATTGAGGATATGAATGCCAAAGCATATGCGTGTCTGTTATCTTTTCTGGTGACATGTCTATAAGTGACCTTGCCGATCTTCGTCGTTAGCTCTTGTGCTAATTTTAAGTAAGCCGCAAGACTGAGGTCCAGGGTTTGATATTTGAGCTCTATTTGCCTTATTATTAGTTGAGAGTCGTTGGTAATCCTGACATTTGTGATGCGTAACTCGATTATCAACCTTAGTGCGTGGATCACCGCTTCGTATTCGACGATGGTGTTTGTGTATTCGTCAAATTCCAATCTAAACACATGTAGGATTTTATCCCCCATGGGAGTGGTAATAACGATTCCTATCCCCGCGCCTTTTTTGTTGGAGGATCCATCCACAAACACTTCCCATTTTTGAGAATTCACTGGCTCCAATAGATCTTCCGGGTCATCTTTGTCTTCTTCCGCTCCGGGTATGTCGTATATTTCTTCTTCGTCTTTGAGAGGGAGGTCCGCCAAGAAATATGCTAGTACCTGTGATTTTTCTGTTGTTCGTGGTTCAAATATGATCTTGAATTGAGTCACTTGTGCATTCCACTTCGCCACTCTTCCTACTCTGTCTGAGTTCTGGAGAACTTGCCCAATGGGTGCCTTCGTTAATACTCTTACTGTATGTGTGTTAAAGTAGGTCCGTAACTTTTGTGTTGCAAATACGAGGGCGAGAATGATCTGCTCTATCTTCGTATAGTTCTTCTCTGCCGGACCCAGGGTCTTGCTGATGTAGTAGATGGGTATCTCTTCTTTTTTATTCTTTCGAACTAAGACGGCATTGATCGCACTGTTGGTTGCCGCTAAGTACAACGTTAATACTTCGTCCTTCTCTGGTTTTTGTAGAGTTGGTAGAGTTGTTAAGTGTTCTTTGATCTTCTCGAACGCTTGTTGGCAATCTTCGGTCCACGCAAACCTGCAATCCTTCCTTAACGTGGAGAAGAAATCCTTGCATCTATCTGATGATCGAGCTATGAACCTACCTAGGGCTGCTAGTCTTCCGCTCAGCTTTTGGACATCTTTTGAATTCTTCGGGGATGGCATTTCTACTATAGCTGTAACTTTCTCAGGGTCTACTTCGATTCCCTTTTTTGTGACTAGATATCCCAAAAACTTCCCTGAAGTTACCCCAAAGGTACATTTTTCGGGGTTAACCTTCAATCTACAATTTCTCATTGCCTCAAATATCTCCCTGAGATCTCCCAAATGGTCATGGGATTTCAAACTTTTGACGAGCATATCGTCGACTTACACCTCCAGATTCTTCCTGATCCACTGCTTAAATATTTTGTCCACCAATCTTTGATATGTTGCCCCCGCGTTCCTCAGACCGAAGGGCATCCTCGTGTAGCAGTATAATCCCCTTGGAGTGAAGAAAGAAGTGTGCTCTTGATCCTCCTCTGCCAGGGCTATTTGATTGTAGCCGGAGTATCCATCCATAAACGATAGCAACTCATGGCCCGAGGTTGCGTCTACTAGTTGATCTATGCTTGGTAAGGGGTAGCTCTCTCTAGGACAAGCTTTGTTGAGGTTACTAAAATCAATGCAGATTCTGACTCCTTCATTCCTCTTTGGTACAATAACCATATTTGATACCCATGTCGGGTACATTACTTCTCTAATGAATCGAGCGTCCATGAGCTTTTGGAGTTCCCTTTCTACTGCTTCGTGATATGTGGGCGCTACCTTCCTTATCATTTGCTTAAATGGCGGGGTGCCCGGGTTTATCCGGAGGTGATGGGCCACCACTGCTGGATCTATTCCTGACATATCCTTCATGGTCCAGGCGAATACATCTATGTATTCTTTCAGCAACTCTCGTTGCTTCACTTCCATATCTTCCTCCAGTAATGTTCCAATGCTCACTAACCGTGGTGAATCTTCGGTTCCGATATTGATCTTCTTCGTTGGTTCGATCGATGAGAGTAACTGCTTTGGAGGTCCGATAAGAGTGTTGTTCTGTAATTGTTATTTACTCCCTCCGTTTGTTTATTTTAGTCCTAATTGACAAAGTCAAGATATTAAGGAGACCAAGAGATTTCCCAAAGTATCCTTGAATTATTACCAAATTGACTAGTATTACAAAATTTTATTAAGTTTAGCTTTAATGGGTAATAATGAAATAGATAATGAAATCTAAAACAAAAATGGAAACAAGATAAAACTAAAATTATCTTTTAACAGTTGGACAACTAAAAAAAGAATGAAGGATAAGTAAAAAATATGATGGTAATTTTGTTTCCTTATTGTACAAATATGATTTGAGATTTTATATATTAGGTCCCACTAAAAATATTTTATGAGATAAAAAATCAAGGGTATACTTGAGAGTTTTAGGGGAAAATATGTCTATAAACAGAAATAGGACATAATAAGAAAACAGACGAAATTAGAAATTAGAACTGAAATAAAAAAACAGAGGGAGTATCCTGGTGTTGATGGTGGTTTTTGGTGAGAAGGTTGCAAGAGTAATCTTGCATCAATTTCTAGCATCTGGCTGTGGCTTAGAGAGGTGACAAGGATGACTCAAGGACATGTGTGAATTTATTTACAATAAGGATAAGAGAATTGGCCACCATGGTCCCACCTAGATATCACGGCCATGGTCTAGTACCATGGCCCACACCCTATTGTTTTCACGGCCATGGCGCTAGCCATGGCCCACATTCTTGTCTGCGGCCGGCCTAATGCCGACCCCACTATTATTACACGGTCAAAGCTTACTGTTATGGCCCGCACTATTGTCATTGCGGCCATGGCGCTTGTTTGCGGCCGGCCTAAATGCCGGCCCCACTATTATTTCACGGCCACAGCTTATTGCTATGGCCCGCACTATAGTTCTCACGGCCATGGCTAGTGCCATGGCCCACATTCTTGTTTGCGTCGGCCTAATGCCGGCCCCACTTTTATAGCTTGGCCGTGGCTCAGGCCACGACCCCACTTTTATTACTCGGCCGTGGCTCATGCAACGACCCTACTTTTATTGCTTGGCCGTGGCTCATGCCACAACCCCACTTTTATTGCTTGGCCGTGGCTTATCTCCCGGGAATCTGTCAAGCAAACCGCTAATTATTTGATGGAAAATTTATGTGAGCTTTTGCATTTTTCCAAGAAACAACGAAGAAATATTTTCGCAGCCTTCAACCGGATTGGTAGCGGTAAGGAGGTGCCTATCCCAAAACAATATGAAGAATCCCAATCAAGAATGGAGAAATTACACCAGAAATGATGGCAGGAGGGAATTGTGTCCCAATACCGCTCATATCTGCCCGTCTTGAAGGAATAAGTTTCAAGAAAGTTCAAATTGATGTTGGTGTCATGGTTAACCTTATCCCAATCAAAACACTTCAAGCAATTGGGATTTCCCGCCGAGATGTCGTCTATTATCCCACGGTGATGAAAGATTCAAAAGGACACCTTCAAGATGTATATGGTCATGTTACTTTGGATCTGAAGATGGACTCGATTCGCACCAAAGAAAAGTTCCATGTAATAAAGGAAGATAATGAGCATGATATGATTTTGGGGCGTCCCTGGCCAAGAACTCAGGTTCCAAGAACTCAGGTTCGACCAAGAAAGCTGCAATGTGGGAAAGCTGGAGTACCATGTGGGGTCAGAAACTCTGATAATATTCAAAGAGGTACGTTAAAGTGATTTGAAATATTTAATTCAGAATTATTTAGTTAATGGGAATCCTATTCAACGTGTCCCTACACAAACATTGGATAATTCTCTAGCATGGGGACTTGATTGCATCAAGTCTATCAAATCTTCTGAGACACCTCGTGAAGAAATTAAGGTCAAATCCGCAGAGAAGTGGACCCGAGTAAAGCAACGGTCATATAGGCGAAGGGCACCTGAGATGTCATGGGGTTTTTGTCATGTCCCATTTGTGGACTGACCCTTCTGTTAAGGGCTGTCTTCTTGGTTATAGGCGCCTTAATGGACAGTTAGTATTAATTAGTTACTTTAACCTTGTATTACCGTTGATCTTTATGAGTCATTGTAAGTGTGCGAGTCGCACACTGGTTTCTCTGCTTATCTCTCTCACTCTAGGCAGGAACTCTTGTGTTTCTGAGACCCCTTTGTAGTGTAGATCACTACAAATTGGTATCAGAGCACTCGATCCAGAGTGTACTCTCTTTATCATGGTGAACCAAAATGATTTAAACCACTTGACTGAGCAAGTGGCAGATCTGGCTAAATCTGTGGAAAAACTAGCTAAATCAGTTGAAGAATTAGCTAGGAAGCTTGAAGATCGACCAAAAGATGAAGATAATAACCAGATAAAAACCATCGCCCACTTCTCTGATGTTGTGGAAGCTATCCCTAGATTTTTATTTCGCAAACAGTCTGAATCTCACCAATTCGAATTGGGTTCTTCTTTTCATGGTTGGGGTAGAGGAGTGAAGGTAAAGGGTGTGTTTGAGCCTGACGAACATGGGTTTGATGGTGGTTTACTGGAGAAAGAATTAAATCCAATGAAAGGTAAATTGGAAGCAACACTAGACGAATCCAACCAGTATTTATCGATTCTTATTGATTCTCCAAATCCGCCAAGAGGCGAAGACCAATACATGATGGTGAAACAGTCATAAATTGAGGAGTTGTTCCGTAGTATTGGAGGTAATCATCAACCTAGTTTCCCTAATTTTGAAGGAATTAGTGTTGTAAATGAGATTTATCATGGAATTTTGAAGTTTCTGCATTATCAAGAAGATGTTGTTTTCCCTAGTTATGATTTGTCTCGAATGTTATATGATAGAGGAAAGAAGCTTAGTTTATCTTTTGTTGTGAAAAAATATCTTGATGATTGTGTTTCTGAGCTGAATTCGGAAAATGGGTATTGCTTATATTGGTTGATTGTCAAATTTAGAGCTGTCAATTAGAGCCCCAACCCGCGGGTCAACCCTAGACCGGCTTGTTTCAACCCGGCCCGGCCCGGCTTGTTAGCTAAACGGGCTAGGGTTAGGGTTGAAGTTTTCAGCTTGTTTATAAACGGGCCAGGCTAGGTTCAACCCGCTAAACTCGCGGGTTGCCCGTCAACCCGTTAGATTTTTCCCTAATTCAATTGATTTTAGGGTTCATAGGTAAAATTTACTAATTTTCGCTATCAACTATGATGAATCAAATAATATAACCTAACACCAATTAAAAATCGGTAGTTTACATTTTTGCATCAATACTACTCTTAGTCATTATAACGATTTTTGGATCTAAACAAACAAAAAAACTGATATCAATCCACTAAATACTCAAACACATAACAACCCATGAACAATTCCTTTTAATTATCTGGATTTATCAATCAATTCACATACAAATAACGATACCGATGATTGAATAGAAATCATAAATGTTACTGACTTGATTCTTTACCAAAAACTGACTTGATTCTTTACCAAAAACTAAAATACAAAAAATTGTTAATGGAGAAAAACGAGAAAAGAAGCAGAGAATAGGAAGAAGATGAATATAGATCTTGTAGTGTTATCCACAAAGAAAGGAGATGAACACGGACAAACTTGGTCTGTAACTAAGCCACATGTATCAAAGAGAAAGAAGAGAATAGAGTCGCAGTCGCAGATGCCGCTGCTAGTGGGAAGAAAGAGATAAGGGAGTAGGGCTTTTAAGATTCATTATTTCGTTTGAGGTTATACAAATGCAGTATTCATGATTATATATTACATTAGTAAATAGTAGCTAAAACAACCATGTAGTGTGGTGGTCCGTAACTTAGTTAAGTAGAAAGACATGGTGAGTTCGAATCTCACCAACTATTTTATTTTAACTGATGTTATATTCACAAGCCAACCCGTCAACCCGTATGGGTCAACCCGCCTAGGGCTAGGGTTGACGTTTTGGGCTTGTTTAGGAATAGTGCTAGGTCTAGGGCTAACTCTAACCCGTAACAAGCTAGGGTCAACCCGTGACGTATTGACTCTAACCCGGCCCGTTGACAGCTCTAGTCAAATTGAATGAGTTTCTGCGTGTTAGTACTGATGCTAGCTCTTCTATAATGCTATTTTATCCTGGTATAGAGTTTGTAGGCAGTGGAGTGTGTTTTGACTGTGTTAAGAGCAGTTCCCAATTCTGTCCTAAGACACTTACTTCTTGTTTGCTTGTCTTTAACGAATTGATCCATATGGAGAAATATGATCGTAAATTTATTCTTGAGCCTGACCCCAAACCTGGGTACCAAATGGATTTGTTGTGTGAGTATGGGAGTGTACTTTTGTTGGCTATGGATGGTGACAAAGGTGATGATAGTCAGTTGTTTATGAAAATGTCACCAAATGGAAATACAATTAGCTGTGTGCTGTTGCTTCGATGGATGCGAATGGTTGAATTTGACATGGCTTATGAATTTGCTCAGATGCTTCACATGTGGAAAGATGTAGTCTTCTTTTTGCAGCAAAAGTGTTGGTTGCTTGAGTCAATGTTTTATGTAGGTTATTGTTGCTTCTTACACAATCTATCTACTGCACCTACAGTGTGCAAGAGCACTACTATAAGTGAGAAGAGTAATAAGGTAGTCTGTGGGAGGTGGGATTTGCCAGCACAATATGAAGCCCAACCCCATTGCGCACTGACGGATATCCACGGGCAGAGATGGAACTTAAATGAGTCTGCACCAAGTTCAATTCTGAAAGAAGATCTTGCTTCCACCCTTCTTATAAGAAAAATGAGAACACAACTCAATCTCATAGAGATTCATGTCCCAAAGGTGTTGTTGTGTGTAGTCTTTTTGAGATGGGAATTCACTTCTTCTGCTAAAAGCTCATGGAGCGTGGGAAAAGATACAATCTGTATATGGCTCTTCATTGTACTTCCTGGATCATCTGACACTATGGATTGTGATGGTGATGAATGTTGTTTTGGCTGGTTAGGAGTTCTTGTAAGGGTGATGGGATTTTAGTCCATGCTCACTATGTTTCTTATTGCAAATGTGTTGTGGTTAGTGAACTGGGTGAGAAAAGGGTTCAAGTTTCCTTCTACTAAGTTAATGGATGCAAGAGGTGCTAGCTGGATCAATGAGAATCTCACATCAGTCTTGTGCATGGATATAGTCAGGTACTATGAAACTAACCTCAGGAGGTATAAGTCATGTCATACATCAGTTAGACAGGTCTCTTCACACATGCTTAAAGTTGTACAGTCGGAAGATAGCTTGGTGGGAGTTCATTATTATTCCCTTGAGGTGTTTTTCGTAGCTGTTGAGAGGCAGTATAAGCTCTTGCAGATGAGTCTCCCTTTGTACAGTACTTTTGATAGAGCTACATGGCATAACAGCAGCAATACTCGACAACACTCTATAAATGAAAATGTGATTCATGGCCCATTGGGTGTCAGAAATTTTAAGTATGTTCAACATCCTGTTTGGCTCGAGAGGAGATATAGAGGAGTGGAATTCTGCACAAGGAGACTGAAAAAGAATCATGCATTTGTGAAGTGTACTGTGATGAATACTCTTTTCCTTGTTCTTACTCAGCAATGCCCTTATTATCACAAGAATGTGGGATGCAAGTGTATACCTGCAATAATTGATGAAGCTGTTGGTGGTTCTCGAGCTGCTAATGGGAAAATTTTGGGTAGGATTTTGCAACAGATCGCAGTCGGTGTTGAAGGGAAGGAGCATAGTCATATATTAAAGGCTCATTTCCAAGAAACTATGTTCATTTCTGGTGGGTGTTTAATGGCACATACACAGGAGCTGTGGAAGCATCTGACCTCCACAAATAATGGAACGATGATACAGAGCAGAAATGAGAACGTTGAATCCATACTGTCAACAATTGCATTGCTGGAATTCGCGGCACACATCTCAATTTCTCCTCCTAGTACAACGAAAGACCATATCACCCGGTTCATTATGCTCAAATCTGAAGAGGTAAAATCCATTCTTGTCTCGGCATTACATGGCCTTCTTATATACTTCATGAATACCGTAGAATGTATGCTTCTTGGAAGGTTTTTGCATGAGTTATCCACCATATCAGTTACCTTTCTACAAGTCAGCTCATCTTATCAGTATATTACGGCTTTCCAGAGGGGAGAAATGAATTTCTATATCTCTTACAATGGCCTTATGGGAAATCTTCTATTGGTTTTATATCATTATTACAAAGGACAATATGTGAAGCTGATTACGGAGTCAAGTGTTTTCATTCCTCAGAAAATCTTTGACAGTACGAGAATGGAATGTGGCAGTCTTTTGGAGTTTGTAGTAGCCACAATACTAAGGGGTGAAGAATATATGAGCATAAGCCAGGAGTGTCCTTTATTATTCATCCATTCAGCTTCAGTTTGCACGCTTAACAGTGGAAGCGAGAGTTAGTACATGCTTGCTATATTGGTTCTTAACATGCTCAAGCTAGAAGGTTTAGGGGAAGGTTGCATCGGTATGGACTTGAGGACAGACAACAAAAGGAAGGACAGACTTGTTGTGCTAGTAGTGGTGGGTAGTTTACAACTACAACTTTGCATACATGCCAGTAAGGGAGACAACATGAAGATTCATGCTCATGCCTCAGTAGGTCACTCAGAAATATCTTCTATGCCCGAAAGTGTTTATACAGTCGCTACTAATCTTACTGCGGATATTGTTACTGGAGATGGTTCTAATGGGCTTATGTATGCGAAAGTAATTAGAAGATGGACAGGACCCCTTAAGCCCACAAGAGGGAGATTAGTGGCTATGCTTGTGGGACTCAATGTTACAGTTACGAAGTCACATTTTCAACTATACAGTCTACAGCCGAGAATAAACTACAACAACCATAATTCAGTTAGTTGGGCCCGTTTCATATCTTCCATCCTTGAGGACAAGGATGATTTGAAGGAGTGGGTATTTGTCATGTCCCATTTGTGGACTGACCCTTCTGTTAAGGGCTGTCTTCTTGGTTATAGGCGCCTTAATGGACAGTTAGTATTAATTAGTTACTTTAACCTTGTATTACCGTTGATCTTTATGAGTCATTGTAAGTGTGCGACTCGCACACTGGTTTTGCCTTGCCTTTACTATTTAGTCTTCCAGTCGAGTCCTGTAAGGATTATCCAATTTTAATCAAACAACCTTGTTTCTCTGAAACTAAACCTATCTCTGCTTATCTCTCTCACTCTAGGCAGGAACTCTTGTGTTTCTGAGACCCCTTTGTAGTGTAGATCACTACAGTTTTTCAAGGAGAGAATAAGGTTATGCGGCGCACTAATCGAAAAGGATCTTCTGTTTTGGGCTCCACATCAAACTGGGCAAGACCTTATGTGGTATCTCGAGTCATGCCTAATGCACGTTATATGATAAGTGCAGTATATGAGAGGCCTTCAAACATGGTAGTCAATGACAAGTGGCTGAAGTAGATATGAGGATTTACGACAATCCAAAATCAACTTTCAAATTTCCTCCAGAAATACAGGTATCTCTTTCCTTCAATCATTTAAATCGGTTGAGTTAATTCAAAACCTACTGGTTTAAAAAATCAACCTCTACAATTCACTTGCCCATAGCCTATCAAATCAAAATAAATAAATCCAATACGAGAACTTCTGCTTTCTGAAATCAGCCATGTGGAAACGACTTCTCTTAATCAACAACTACTTCTTTTATGAGCGTGGTGGTCCTCTTCTCTAAGTCATGAACCAGCTCTTGGGTTTTCTCAACATCTACAGCCATGTCCTTTTCTTCTTGTCCAGACATCTCATGGATGAATTTTCTATTAACCAAGGGTCGTGCTTTCATAAGTTCAACTTTCGACAAAGCCGTGTCACATTGAAGTTGAAGTTTGCTGACATCTCTATCCGTCCTTATATCTTGTTTAGAAGATTATCGATAACAACATTCAGAGTTATTATCTCCATTTTGGTTGTCAGCGATATGAAGTCATCTACAATCTTCAAATGTGTAAAATTGTAGTTACCTCTCTTACTACTAGCAATATGGCCATAATGGGAGGTGTTCAATTCGAACATTAAATCCTCCCATGGTCTCTTATCCAGAGGAAGCTAATTCAAAAGGAGGGTTGTTAAGAACACCAATGACCGAAGCTCAATCATGCCCGAGGCTCCTCGAAGTTGATTCTTGTCCATGTCAAGACTGGGTGTTTCACTGACAGGGGAGTGCAGCTCTTCACCAGTTCCCTAGAAACTTCAAAGACACATAAGATTAAAGGTTTCATAACATATGCGTTTGAAACCAAGAAATAAGAAAAGACGCAGCGGCGCCTATCGTGCCAGTGGAAGAATCTCTAAGCCGAACATCAAAGCCAAGGGAGTTATTAATGTTCTTCTCAATCATATTGCTACTTCGAAGAACTTGGTTGTATCTTATATTTGTTCCTTACCATTATCAAGGAGCTAAGGAATATAATATCAACAAGTCAAGGGTGCGCAACAACTCATATATGTACAGAATCGACCTTACCCGTGGTATGTATTTTGAGGTTTCTCTACAAATGATGTCACTTAGAGTAAACTGGGAGCCACCAACACTTGAGGAAGTCATGGTCTACACCAAAGGAAATTTTATTCAACAATACTTCATGGGTTAGTCATCAACAAATGCATTTGGTCATTCCTCGAGTTCGAATTCTACACTCGAAATATTTTGACAATT
>JAJJMA010064369.1:0-36558 GCA_023529015.1 Papaver nudicaule
TCACGGGGACTCAAACCACGGAATGGACTACAAAAGATAGCATATTTCTTCTTCAGAATTCCAAAAGCACGCTCAACATCCTTCCTAAAGGCCATCTGCATTTTGTTAAAATGCATCATTGCCCTACCCTGATTCCCTTGAGGCACTCCCATGTACGCTTGAACCAAAGTTGACCACTTAGGATAGATTCCATTAGCAAGATAGTACCCATGAGTGTATTGATGGTCGTTGATATTGAAATTCATCGGGGGGCAGCGGCCCATCTTAAGGTCTTTGAAAAGAGGCGATTTGTACAAAACATTGATGTCATTTTGCGAACCAGGAAACCAAAAAAAGCATGCCATATCCAACAATCTTCAGTATCTGCAGCTTCTAAAATGACAGTTGTCTTAGAAGCTGGTGCACCTTGTATTGACTAGCCCACATTGTTGGACACCCCTGCTACACCTGGTGCATGCAGTCGAGACTACCTAGCACTCTAGGGAAACCCCTCGCCGTATTCTGCTGCAATATACGTCGAATATTTGTCTGGTTAGGCTTACACAAATAGGTTGAACCGAAATGATCAATCATAACTTCGCAAAAAAATGAGAGATAGTTGAAGGAAGGTTTTTTTTCTCATACGAATGTACTCATCAACGGAATCTGACGGAGCACCGTAACCAAGAATCCTTAACGCCGACGTAACCTTCTGTTCTGGACTGTGACCTCTAATATTACGACAATCAAATTGATAATCAAATCGAGGTTCAACTCTTAGAAGCTCCGCAATAATAAATTTCATCAAGTGCCGGGGCATGCGGAAGCGAGGCTGGAAATCTTGATCGGAATACACACAAATTTCTTGATTGAAATAATCATGCATCACGTATTGCGCGGGTATAGATCTGCAGCACAGTGTCGAAATGTGCTCTTTTTTCATCAGAGTCAGAATCAATTTCCTGCAGCATTCGAACGATTCTTTTTTGATATGAATCAAATTCGATCATTCTTCTTTGCATCTCTTCATCAGATGAATCAGAAGAATCAAATTCATACTCCATTGATTACAAGAAGATAATGAAATAGAGATAATGAAATAGAAATTGTGTTTTTTGCAGCAGAGTGAAATTGTGTTTGATGTGAGAAATGTAAAGAATGCGATGAGAAGAGACATCTGGGGTGCATTAAATAGGGACAACGAATGTGACCATTGGATCACTTTAAGATCTGTTCGATGGAATTTCCATTGAACACCATACCCAACTTTTGGTATACTAGTCAAGCTAGCAGCTAGACTAATTAAAAAAAAACTTTTCCCAGTGGTGATAAACTCACAAAGGATTGATCCAATGGCTAGGAGACCCAATGACTGATACATTGGGATTAGTAGTGGGCTTGATGAGTACAATATGGCCATTAGATTTATGGGAGTGAAAGTGTTTGTGAGAACCCTTTGTGTACAAATCATTTTTGTTTCCAAGGTTCCATAGGAACCAGCCTTATTATCCAAAGGGCCCAAACACTGTCTTCTTCATCGATTTCCTAGAAACGTGCTTTGAGCCACCCAAAAATTTTGCCTCCCCTCCTTTAGTACCTCCAACTAGTTATTTTGGTACTCCTTTTAGTTTTTCAACTTTTTTAAATATCAAACTACCCTTATTTGATTAGTCATAATCATTAGATTAGAGTTAATAATAAGATTAGAGGAGTTCGACTTTGTCCACCACCACTAAACCCGGGGTGGACATTCCTCCCCTTATTATTGGTCACATTCTAACCTAGGTTATTTCTCTTAGTTTATTATTTAATTTAATTAGTATAAAATCATAATTGATTATTAATTTAAGATTTTTATCCCCACTCATAATAAAAAAAAAAAAGTCTTCTACGGACCTTGTTCTTCAACCGTGCTTGGGTGCACGCTAAGTGCTCGCACAGGGCGCGAGCAGCGTGAACAGTGCCAATTGGGGCAGGTAAATGGAGGCCCAGATTAGGAGGGGGGCCCAATTAGCATTTACCTGCCCCAATTGGAACTGTACACGCTCACTGTTCACAGTGATCGCGCCCTGCGCGATCACTCAGCGTGCATTCCATCTTTTTTGTTCTTCTTTATCTCTTTCATTTCATCCGTTCTTTCATTTCTTCTTTTTTCTTAATCACTTCCTCCTCCACCCCTCCCTCCCTTTCTCTCTTTCTCAATGATATTTTTGTTCTTCATTTCTTTCTGTATGAAGAAGGTGGAGGGGGTGAAATATAAAGTAACGAATTTTGATTTTACTTAACAGTCAACTGAATTTTCTGGGTGTGGTGGGTTGGAGAGATCTTGATTTTGATTTCTGAAAGGTGGGTTCTTTTTATAAACTATAGTTGAATGTGTGTTGTTTGATTCTGAAAGTTGGGGTCATCTATCAAATTTGGGTTTGAATACTAAACAAAACTTGAGTTGTAAGTGATAAATTCTGAAAGTTGGGGTCTTCTGCTACGAGTGAAGGTTGATCATCAAGATCAAAATTGATTATGTTTTTTCTTGTCATACGCGATAATATTTCACGGGATAAAACAACCCAAATTTTGAAAGCAGCCGATCAAAGTTAAGAAAGAAGGAGAAGATATTAGAGACTAGCAAGAGACCTGAGTGAGGGTTGAGAAAAATATAAAGTTGAACTGGAACAACAACCAGCAGATAAACAGCGAGAGACAAAGAAAAGTTGGATTTTGTGCCTAGTTATTATTTTATTTTATTTTAATTTATACGGTTTTCAAAGAAATTACCATTTATTCGGTCATACAAAAATGTTAACTATAGTTAAAAATGTAACTAATAGAGAGGGGTGGAATGTCCACCCCGGGTTAAGGAGGGTGGACAAAGTCGCACTCAGATTAGAGTTAAGTATATATATAATTAAGGGTTTAGATAATTTATAGAGAGAGAAAATCAGATTTTTTGGGTTGAGAGAGAATAAAAAGAGGGAAAAAAAGAAAAACTTTGGGTTTTTTTTTGTGTGATTCAAATTTATGATGAACCCAATGCTTCAAATACACAGGTATACTTCAAAATTATGTTTAATCACCTTTTTATGGCCGAAATCGAGCTAAAGGTGAGACTTTTATGTCGCACCAGAGCAACATTCGACCCCTATTATGAGAGCCGAATGTTCCAGAGGAAGAACACTTCGGCTCTCATAATAGGGGCCGAATGTTGAGCTTATCTATAATATAAAGCCACATTCGGCCTCTAACTTTTACAAGCCGAATGTGGATTCGGCTGCTAACATAAGTCCAAATAAGGGCCGAATGCACATTCGGCTCTCACGATATTATGTAATAGAGGCTGAATGTTTAAGTGTTTCTATTTTGAAATAAAAATATAAATTGTGAAATGACCTATTTTTCCCCTCCTATTTCGAAATAAGAAGGGCAAAGTAGGTCATTTTTTCCTCCTTACACATTCGGCCTCTAACCTAAATACCTCAATAGCAGCCGAATCAAGATTCGGCCCTCACGATAAACATGAATAAGAGCCGAATGCTGAGGTGTGCAAAGTAGTGGAGCACAGTGCAACATTCGGCCCGTAACCCATCCAACAAATAGGGGCCGAATCAACATTCAGCCCTCACGATAAACATGAATAGGAGCCGAATGTTGAGGTGTGCAAAGTAGTGGAGCACAGTGCAACATCGGCCTGTAACCCATCCCAACAATAGAGGCCGAATGTGTATTCGGCCCCTAACATGTATATGTAAATAGGGGTCGAATGTTTATTCGGCCCTCACGATAAACATAAATAGGAGCCGAATGTACCCTGCATATTTGTTTGTACCTTGTTCTTCTCTTCCCCAACATAACAAATAACATAACCAAATAACCAAAGCATTGCATACATAGAATAAGAGTTTCAAGTTTGAAAAGAAAACAAAGGATTCTAACACAAACATAACGTAAAGAAGAACAAAGATAAAAGTTGAAAGAGTTCAAAATTCAAGCATTAAGAGTTCTAAGCTTCATTGTCCACGCCCTCTTTTCTTGCGACCACCATCCCCTCTTTTAGCGCAACCACCATCATCTTCTTCATCATCACCATCACCATCATTAGCACCACCGGCTCCACTCGAACCTTCTCCCTCATTGCGCGGCCTCTTACTTGCCATTGTGTTACTGGCATAGCTTTCAATCAGTTGTTCCCATTCATCATGGCAGGTACGGTATTCGGCCACACTTATAGCTTTCTTGCACCCCAACTTTGACTTCATTTTCTTCAAAATCCCCCTAGACTTTGATAGCTATACACAATACAAATCACAACAAAATGCTATCATTTATACTTGCATAACCTTATGTTATTAAAAAAAGACAATGGAAAACACTTACAAATAAGTCTTTGGCCTTCTCGACAACTGAGGAAGCTTTCTTACTAGCTTTGGCCTTCCTAAATCCTTCCTTTGCCTCATCCACCCTCGTTTGCTCATCTACTACAGCCTGGGATTCCCGGTAACAATAAGAGGGTGAGAAATCTCATTGTACCAAGCCATGTACCCATCAACCGTTTCAGCTGGATCATTCATGATGTGTCCAAGTTCCTCCACACGAATATTGTGGAAGTCAAGTGAGTTCCACCATTCGTGTGCTGGTTCAGGATCATAGTTGCCACACCGTGCATGCTCGGTGCTCTTGGTGTCTTTGCTGCCGCCACCCTTTGGCCTCAACTTGAACTTCCTTGTCTCCTCATCCGGGATAGTTTGTATGTAGCCCAATTGCCTTAGAATACATCGGGGATCATACATGGCATAGCCAAAGGGAAAGAACAACGGACCATAGTACGTAGAAATCGGCAAGTCTCATTGTGAAACGATTGCGCCGAGTTCAGGTTCACGGTTCTCGTAGGGCCTATAGGTGAAATCTTCAGCCTTCATTTGATCTAACCTCTTCCTCAACTCAACCAATCGGCCGCCTTTGTACTTCAATTTGTTTACGTTGTCTATGAATTGGTATTTCGCCGTGGTAGGCTTGGTAGAGTCCCACTCATCTCATCGACTTGCTTGACCAACTTTAATTTGTCGTAATGATCATATATCCATCCCTTCATACAATTTAAAAACAAACAATCAACACAAATATAGAAATATAACCATATGCGGATAACACAATTACATGGGTCGATATTTACCTGCAATAAGTTCCAATTTCTTCCAAGGTTTTTAGTTTCAATCCTAGAGGCCTTTCCAAGTTCGAAGATTAGGTGAGCAAGCGAGGCGGTTCCCCACGCGTACTCATCAAGTTTGGTGAGATCCTCCAATAACTGCAGATAGTTTGTACTCACCAAGTTCCCCGTGCTGTCCGGAAAGATGAGGGCACCAAGATGGTACAAGATATAAGCCTCAGCGGTATGCCTCATTTCTTCCTCGTCTACAACTCTATCCTTTGATTTGCCCAAGGTTCCTTGAAACTCTTTCTTCAAGTTCGTCAACTTAAAAAATCTAATCTTCTTTTTTTTATTGATTCCCCCAAAGTCTTCTTCCTTCACATCTTTCACAGCTCTACAACATTCGAGCTCAGCTTTTTGTTGATCCCAACCAAGGACTTTGTATGCCCAAGGATACATTTCTTCCCAGTCCATATCTTTAAAACCCACACTCACTGGTTTACCTCTAACCTTGAGGCCTTGGACGTGTTTGGGGGCATCGGCTTCTATACCAACCTCACCGAAAGGCATGTGGATTGTTCCTGTCTCCGGTTAAAACCTTTCGAGGATAGCCGAACATGTGACCATATCATTCTCGGGCATACGATGGTTGATTGCCTCCAATAGACTGGTTTTTTCCACAATATCCTTTACCCCTTGCACCTCATTGTCAAGACTCCATTTGGCCGCTTTTTGTGCTCTAAGTAACCGGACTGCATCTCCGGTATCCTACAACCCAACATAATGAAATGAATTGTCGTCCAGCCAAAAAAAAAAATTAGAAAGCAAAAACATAAATAAAGGAATTCACCATTGTCTCTCGGTCGATACACATACCTTGGTCTTATATATTACGGAAGCATATGACTCCGCGTAACCAATCAACACTTTACCACCATCGCGTGGAAGACCATGGGGTTTTCTGTCTCTTCTAGGCTCTAATAACAAGTGACTTGCTGGAACATTACTGTGTATGTTACGAGGAGTCGCAACCACCTTCTCTTTGCCTTTCCTTGATTGTTGGGGGGGCTTCTTCTTCAACATCTTCTTCTTCAACAACTTCATCTTCTCTCCCCATAGATGATGGTTCACTGATAACCACGACACCCGGCTTTTTGAGCCTATGGTCGGCACCCAAGGGTTTATCAGGATTGCGAGCTACCGATGTTTGCCCTTGTTTGTGCGGAGAAACTTCCATTCTCCCCTTCTTACCCCTAAATAAAATATTAACACAACAACATCCCGCTCATATATGTCATAAATTCAACTTAAAACACCCAATTTCAAGTCATACAACTATACATTCAACACATTAAGCATCACAAACAACAATTATTAACAATTGAGCACAAGGTATAAAAGGTTCAAAAAACAGTTCAATATTCGGCTGCTATCACTTAGGGGTCGTAGAGGCCGAATCCAAATTCGACCTCTATCCAAAAAAAAAAAAATTACAGGCCGAATTCACATTCGGCCCCTAAAAAACCCAGAATAGGGGCCGAATAGCTCTTCATTCTCAGGAACAATGGAGCATTCGGCCCCTATTCTGGGTTTTTTTAGGGGCCGAATATGGCTCTGAAAATGGTTTTTTGGGACAAAATCAATTGATTCACCCATCAAAACAACATAATAATCCATACACACACCATAATAATCAAATATGATGAAATGGGTTTGCGAAATTACCTTCGAATCGCGGCCATTTCGTCTTTTTCACGCTCAATTCGAATTCGCCTTTGAACTTCGGCAATAGTTGGTTCATCCGGATTCGATGGTGATTCTGGTTGTTTGTCACCTCGCCCAGCCTTTGTTTTCGTCCTCACCATGTTATATAGAACGCACGACGATTAATTTTTTGTAAATCGACGAGTTACGATGATTTCGCGATAATTTTGGCGATGAAATAGTTTTCG
This sequence comes from Papaver nudicaule, assembly GCA_023529015.1. Classification (NCBI taxonomy): domain Eukaryota; kingdom Viridiplantae; phylum Streptophyta; class Magnoliopsida; order Ranunculales; family Papaveraceae; genus Papaver; species Papaver nudicaule. Next base: position 7,075 of record JAJJMA010064369.1, read on the forward strand.
TTGCTTTTAGTTTTTGAAAGAGAAGAGATGAAGAAGAGGAGCCAGCCGAATGAAAGAGAAGAGAAGTTTTTTTTTTCGTTTTAGGGATAGGATTAATTAAGAATATATAGGTTAATTAGTTGAAGGGTATACTAGTAATTTCTAGTGCTAATTGAAGGATAACTTAGACATTTGATAGCAAGGGTATTAACGTAATTGTTACAGTGGGAGGGGAGGCAGAATTTTGGGGTGGCTCAAAGCACGTTTCATTTCCTATCTAGGTTTCAAATTATCCAAAGGGTTTTAAATGAAAAACTTCGGATTAGTTCCAAGGAAAATACAGAAGCTTCAGCTTTTGCTACCGATACCGTATTTCGTTGATGCCTTGCTTCTGGCATTTTTTTCTTTTTAAAGGCTAAAAGCCAGCACCAGTCCAACAATCTAAAGGCTACAGCTACCGTGATACTACTACTGCAGCATTATTAACCATCATTTACTTTAGGAGCTAAAGTAAAAGATGTTCGTCTCGGGAGTTCCAAAAAGAGTCAACATCAAAGTTTCAACTTCAATACACATATAAAAGCATGTAGAGCTAAATAGTGTCATAGAGATTTTGTAGAGATGTGATCCGATGGTGTAGTCTAATGGTGGACCCCCCTGCAGATCCGATGGTGTGGGTGGTGCCACCTCACGCTCTACAACACTATTACGCTCTACATCTCTACACCAAGGGGCTCCGAAAAGTGACTCATGCTATTATTTGCTTGCTACTTGCTTGCTAAAGAGCTCATTCTCTACTTCATTGTAAGGTGTTGCCTCTAACAGGCATAAGCCTGGTCATAGGAAACTCCGTTTAATTTGTTTTGAAACACCAAGTTAACAAGAACAGAGGTTAACGTGCTTGCTAAAGAGCTCCTCCTCTACTTCATTGTAAGGTGTTGCCTCTAACAGGCATAAGCCTGGTCATAAGAAACTCCGTTTAATTTGATTTGAAACACAAAACCAAGTTAACAAGAACAGAGGTTACCAATTCTACGATAACAAGAGAGTAAAGTGAGTTGCTGTAAAATTGAAACAAAAAAAAAAAACTGGCCCCAGAGCAACAGAAGTTCTCCAGAGGTACACAATGATGCTATTACAGCAGATAAACACACCTCTGATCCATAGTTAGGGGATAGTCAATAATAATATTATCTCAAAATGCACCATTTGTCACTCTAAAAAAGAACCCATTTTCATTTTGCAGTGCAGTTCATCTGGAAACGACAACTCACTGATGTGAAAATGCTAAGTTTACTAAAAGACTTTTTACGTGCTAGGAGAAGGAGCAGCCTCGGTCTTCTGAACGGAAGCAGGCGCGTCTTTAGCTGCAGCTTCTACCTCTCCTGGCTTCTCCACTTCATTATCTAAAAGAGATCAAACTAGTTAGATTACCATTCTTGATCACCAGTTTAAGTTGTGAAGGATTAAAAGACTTGAAAAGAATCATGGTTTAATGAGAAAAATGTAGTCATATAAACTAAAGGTCAAGATCCAGTACCATCATCGTCGCTCTCGTCTCCCATATCACCCATGTCACCCATGCCGGACATATCCATTCCACCCATGCCACCCATTCCACCCATTCCGCCCATTCCACCCATTCCGCCCATTCCACCCATTCCTTGCATCAAGCTGGCCATATCCATGCCGCCCATTCCACCCATGCCGCCCATTCCACCCATGCCTCCCATTCCACCCATGCCTCCCATGCCGCCGAGTTGCTGCAAATAAAATAAAGGGACATTTAGGCCATCATCAAGGAAAACATTGAGAGAAATGCAAACGAAGGATTTGACACCATACCGAGAAGTCCATGTCTCCTGTATTGACCTCAGGTGTTTCTGAAAAGAAAACAACATCCAAAATTTCAGTGGAACCACATGGAAAACAAACAACAATTAGAAGACTATAAAGACAAACAAAAAGTAGAACAGTCTATCAGACCATCTGCTTCATCTTCATCAACCCATTTGTCCCAATCGATTTTTAGGTAGTGTGGTGGCTTTTCACTGCCACGTAAAAGATTCTTCCACCATCCTTTCTCTGCTTTCTCGATAACACAGAAAATACTCCTCACACCAACATTAAGTTTGCTTTCCTGAAAACATCAGCAAGTAAAAAATCAGGATGACAAACATATACTTTCGGTAAGTAATAGATAAAAGAAATAGATGCGGAGGAAAATTGAACAACAGCATTAACCAGCATTAGAAGCTACTATTTCTTTACCTCAACATTGACCTTTTCAAACAGATCCAACTTCAACTCATACTGATGATTTTCTGCACCAGCTAAAGCAGAGAAGGTGAACACTCCTTCAGGGTCGACATTAACCTTTGCATCTTTAGCATCAGGTAGAAGTACAGTAAGGTAAACCTTATCTTCCCTTTGTGCCCACTTCACCTGAGGATGACGACTACGAAATCGAATCCAATTGAGAAAAAACAACCATCAGCAAATGCGTTGAAACCATTGCACAGAATCATTACATTCATCCATCCTAGTACCACTATGTATTTTGTGACCACATCACATGTCAACATAAGAATTAAACACAAGTGTTTCAGGTAGAGATTTTATCTCCACCAACTGACACACAACCTAGTAATATCAACATGATTGAAAAGCACCAAGATGGAAGCATCAACGATAAGATGTGACAAAGATCATGTCTACCAACAGTCCAACACAGTTATCCTTACACATGTTGTGTCCTGGTATAAATAAATGAACAGCAATGATGAGACATGGTTTCTAACAAAGGGAAATCTCTTAAACTTAGGGTTTCATCTAACTAACAACAATCATCTAAAGAAGTGTCTAAATCTTGAAGTTGAACAAACAATCGCGATCTCAACCACCAAGATCTTTTGACTCGAGTGATACTGGGTCGACTCTTCAGACTTTTTTTTTTTTTTTTTTGAACTAACAGTCAGAGAAATATACTTGAAGGTCGTCGCTTCCAAGGCCGGCGACTAGTTTACCTTCGATATTTTTCCATTAACTAACATAGATTCAGTTAAAAGTAATGAAACCCTAACTCATATAAACTCAGCACAAGTAAAAATGGAACCAAAATCAAAGCAGAAAACCCTATAACAATAGGAAAATCAAAAACCCTAATCAGAGAAACTGGGGTTAGAGCTGCTCACCTCATTTTTGGCTGAGTAGAGAAAAAGTAGAACCCTAGATAGTTTTGCGTGAGTGTTTTTTTTTTCTTCAGAGAGAGAGACTCGGAAGAAAGAGAAGGCTTTGAGGGTAGAAGGAGGTATATAAACAGGGACCGCTTGTAGAAGATTCTTATACACGATACTCGTAATTACGGAAACGCCATCGGGTTTTAGGAGTAACCTAATCGACTAGTGAGGAGGACATGTGGCAGATGATTAGAGATTTCTCTTTCTCAAGGATTTTCTTTTCTATTTTTCTTTTTGACATTCCCGTAAGGCCAGTTCCTATGGAGCTGTCAAAAAAAAATGCAGTTTGCATGGTCAGGTGGAGGGACAAAGTCGTTTCGCCACTATGGAAAATGTGTTCAATGACATAAGAACGGTCGAGCGGCATAACTAGAGTCGGGCGGCCTAACATAGCCACCATCGGCGTATCTTGAACCGCTCGACCTACATACGTCATTGCCCAATGGCTATTTCCACCAACGATCTTCTTCTTCTCATCACTATAAATAGCTTCTCCTCTCTTCATTGTTCTTCATTGTAGTGTTTCATTGTTCTCTTCCCACTCTTCACTCCCTCTAAAATGCTTCGCAACATGAATCCCGTGAATTTAATTAAAAAAAAATCGAAGTAATAAAAGAGATCCACCGGGTCTAGTTGATGTCCAAAATTGGAATCAAAATCCATAGGAATTCGAGCATCCACAATGGTGTTGGGTCCAAACCTAGTGGACAACCATACATCCACAAACCTTGAAAGGGATAAACCAACTAACTTACGAGGCGGGATGACGGAATTAAAGGATTTGTATGGAAAGCTTCTGCCCCCAATAAAAAAAACAGGATAATGAGATATACATGGCGTGCATACTATGAGTTAGAATTAAGACGGTCCAACGTTACGCCTATCGAGGTTCTTCCCTGAAAGGTGGTGGACTACAACGCACACTTTCCATTTTGATGACGTTAAGAGAGGTAACTTTGATTTAATTTGTCATTTATTTTTCCAACAATATAAATTAAATTATGCTGAAACCATAAATGAAAATGAATGTTAACAAGAATCACACCGCTTTATTTGTATTTTATTGGCGGCATTCCCAGTGGTGTTGGTGATACTATTCCTTTTGATCAAGATAAGTGGAGTAGCGACAATAGGTGGCATGCACGTTTGCCAGGTTTTTCTTCGTGCCTCGACGCCGTTGTACCCTCAAGGCATAAAGACTTCAAATCTGGTGGACTTTATGTGGCTGCTTTAAAGAAATGTCTGATGTACATTTTAAAGCATCCTGTTGATGAGAGTATGTTTCCCGAGATTGAAAGAGCTTGCTTGATGTGGTTTCTTGGATAATTGTTTTCTGCAAACGCCTCTACATGCACAAAGATTGGGTGGTTAGAAGCTTTTGAGGACCTCGAGGAAGCCCCGAACTATGATTGGGGTTCAACTATTTTGGCTAAACTATATATAGCCTTGGATGTTGCATCAATCGACGGAACAACTTTCAACGGATATCATGGCCTGTTAGAGGTATGTTAATATTTGTTCCAATCCTTAAAAACTTTAAAAACCCTTTAAATAATATGCCCTTATTTATGTTTTCGTATTTTCAGTATTGATGGTATGTCAATTTTCATATTACGCCCCTTCTTAAAAACAGTGAAGGAGGGTGGCCGATACTAACGTCGTACGTGAAGAGTAATTAGGCCAAACGACAACCCACCTATAATGTTGTTTAGAAATCTTCGCATGGTCTTAGAATTCATTCGATGACCAAAAGCCATTTAAATGTAGTGGAAGTAGCTTACGCTGATCAAAAAAACCGGGAATGGTACTGTACGCAAGAAACCGATGATATCCGCAGGTATTCCAAGTCTAGAGTTATTTTTTGGAGTCCATGTAGTGAACGAGGTGTTTTGTATTTGGGAGAGAGATTGTTGCACCAGTTGGAGAATCAGTTATACAAAGCCATTAACCCGCCATGGTTGGAGGGTTATGTTCTGCGTGATGATTATGGTACAGTGAGAGCCCATGGTTGGACTTATTATGACACATTTGTTAGAGAAGTTGAGAATGAGAAAGCGTACGTAAATTGGTTCAGATCGGTTTCGAAGCCCGTGATTGGTCTGAATAATTATCATTTGTACGGATTCAATTTGTCAGAACTTTCCAAGTCGAGGGAATCAAGTTTTGTTGTTCCCCAACACCCTCCTCCGGTAGAACCATGTTCTATGACCTATACAGGAGCATCATCATCACAATATCTACCGGAAATTCGTTTGGGAGATGCCGAGTATAACATCCGAGGGAGAGCGTACGAGAATTCCAATTGTTTCGACAACGGAGGATCGCGCTTACCCTTACAACAATGTAGAAGCGTCTCAGGAGAAGTTGAGGCAACAATGCAATGATTTTTGGTACCTAACTCAACAAATGGCAGGCATTCATATACAGGTGGTGAACAATTGGAGGGATGTGTATGCTTTTAATTTCAGCAATCACATTCCTTTACAACATCCCACACCAACATCAAGCGGATCTGTTCATCGGAGTTCAGCTCACGACTTTGTTCATGATAGATCTCCAAACAGAGATCTCCTCAGGTAGTGCAAGATACAGTAGTGGCAGATACACAAGTACATCCCGGGTTTTTTTCAATCATCAGTTACTCTTATTCACCAAGAGGAAACTTTTGTGCGTGGAGCCATTCCTCGAACCCTTTCGAGGAGTCTATCGTGTCAATCCTTCTTGCACTTAGTGCGAAGAAGGTAGAGCATGATTATGCTCTTGATATGGTATTGAGTCTTTTTCCGAACTAAGTTTGCCTTTCTTAGTTCTGGCTCTCTTGAATTTCTCTGCTCCTTGTGTTGCCCTTAAGGAGTTAGAGTGATTTCGATCTTTATTGGCTGCTTCAAAGATTCGAATAACATTCATGAGTCTGGCCGCTTTCCTTTGCAGTTTATTAGCATGCTTGACTTTACGTCTGTATACATGGCACTGCTTGTAATCATTCCCTTTTTAGCACAGTAACTGCACTTAACAAGTCGTTGCTTGTGTAATATAGGGATGATTACTTCTTTGCAAGATATGTCACTAGAGATTGTGTCCATGGGGATGGGACATGTTTCTAGTTCTGATTTGGAATCACCCATATTATCAGACTTGACACATTCTGCAATCAGAGCTATTTCACTTTCTTCATCAGCTGAGTAGTAAACATCAGATGAATCATCAAGTGAAGCTGCAAAGGCTTTCCCTCCGGTATATTTTCTCCGATTGGGACATTCCTCAGCCAAGTGGACGAAACCTTTGCATTTATAGCATTGTGGCATATCATCATCATCTCCCCTTTTGTTCCCTTCTTTAGGTGGGACTCTATCATGGGGCTTAGGAGTTGATGGTGGGACGTTCTTGATGAAACGTTTACCTCTCTTCTTTAGAAGATCTCTAAACTGACGAGTTATCAAAGATATCTCTTCATCAGATTCATTCCCACTATGATTGCCGGAGTTGGTGTTCGAAGTACACTCTTCGTTTACAAGTTTCCTTGTTTTTTCCAGTAGCTCTAAACCCAATGTTCTTAGGGTTACTGTGCTCATGATCGAAGATTTTTAGCTTTGCAACAAGGTCACTTCTTGTCATGTCTAAGCCGTGTACTTCTTGGATGGCATGTTTCTTGGATTCGTACCTTGAGGGTAATGACCTCAGAATTTTACTCATAATGTCCCTTTCCGGAATAGTTTTACCATAGGTGTGACATGCATTTACTATCTCAGACAATTTGGGATTAAATTCCTCAAAGGTGTCATTCTCAAGCATTCGAAGGTTTTCCCAGTCAGACATGAGATTTTGAAGTCTAGCTTCTTTCTCTGCTGTATTACCTTCGAATACGTTCCTTAATCTTTTCCAAGCCTCATGAGAGGTTTCACATGTAGCTATGTGATGGAAGAGATCAGGTGTAACTGCATGAATGATAGCATTAAGCCCATTATTGCTTAGCGGCGAGTGTTTCCACATCTGTATAAACCGTTATGTCTTTGAGAACAGTTTTACCGTCAACTTCAACAGTTGGTGGTATATATTCCTTTTTGACATAAACCCAAGTTTTGAAGTCTCGGGCTTGCAAAAACGAAGTCATTGCAGTCTTCCACCATAGATAATTTGTGCCATCAAACTTTGGTGGTACGTTACAAGCTCTTACGCTTTGATCCACCACAGACAGTTACGTCTTTAATGTGTTCACCTGCTCTGATACCAATTGAAAAAGGAGGGGTACCGAAATACTACCAACTTTTCGTTTTGGCTCGTGAGTCTTATGGTTTAAGTTTGGACGATCTCAAAAATCAATATCCAAACTCTAATAACTAGAGTTGTGATCTTGGGGATCAACTCGACAAAGTTGGGACTTTGGAGTTAAACTCTACAGTTATTGGATAACGTAATACTTGGTGTTTTAATTATATAATCAGAGATATATTGCGGAAAGTAAAAGCACACAAGACACCAAAGATTTTTTTAACGAGGAAACTGCCTTGCAAAAAAACCTCGGGACCTCGTCCAGATTGAACACCACCCAGTACAAACTGACTACAAACACTAGCCTACTATAAGACTTCGGTCTGGGATGTAGCAGAGACCAACTCAAGCCCTCCAAGCGAATTGGCTACTATCGCACTCCTTACGTCTCTAGATCCCCCACAGATCGTCACGCACTTGATTCCCCCAGCTGACGTCCTTTACAGGCCTAGGAGTTGCTTTGACCGCTGTCAAAGGCTTGTGTTAGCAATACTGGCTTTGCAACCTAATTGTTGACGTATGGTCTAACTGTCCTCTATCAGTTTACCACACACAAGTTGACTTCCTTCGGATTGTTAAATCCAGGTCATACGGAAATCTACTTCACAAATCAGGGCTGACAAGCAAACCGAGTAAGCTATGCCCAACATGTCTCTACCTCAGTTATACACGAAGAATCACTTAAGAAACTTGTATAACTGGAGCTAACTAGGTCTTACAACACCGAGTGCAGCCGTGCGTTGCTACCTTTCAACCTTGTGTGTAACGTATCAGTTCTTGAATAGCCGTATAGCAGAAGAGACGGACTATGGAATAGACAAGAACGTGATCAGGTTACCAAGGTTACAGGTTAATCCGATTTCAACCAAATATGGTCTCAATCTCCTACCTGTGCTTCCCAACTCTCAAGAGAAGTCTTTTATAGTCGTAGGGAGTTCCCAGAGGAGCTGCAACCTATAGAGGATGACTATACCACAATAAGCGTTCACCGAAGTGAAAAGAGTTTACGTTACCTTCCCTAAGGACCTTCACGTATGCTTGATGCTTGCGGTATTTTTCTGTAGACACCTCTATTTATAGCACTCAATAAGATAGGTTGCTTTGGAAGAAAGCAATCAATTACTTGTCCCACAAGTTAAGGAAACCCTAAACTTGCCAACCAAGTAATAGAGATTAATCTCAATTGGATTTCTTTTTATCATTATCTGCCAAGTGTTTTGTTAGCTCAAAAACACTTCAAGATAGAAATCCAACAGACCAGAGATAATCTTATCTTATTGACTCATTGTGGATCGTTAGATGGACCACAAAAGATATTTATGTGATATACAAGTCCACCTAAGAGATAAAGGAGTTTAGAGTTTGACCCAAGTGAAATTCTGAAAGAATATCCACTAAATCCGACACCAGCAAAGTAACCAACATTGGATTCGCGTACAGGTTCGCGAAATGTTCAGTCACTTTGGAACTCAGAAGAAATCCGAGTTTCTGGTTTGCGAACCGGTTCGTGAACCGTCCGCCTGTCAGATTTCGTCAAATCTGGATTCCGCTGGAAGTTCTGGGCTTACCAGGACTTAGACTGTGTACGCCCTCAGTTGTAATCCATGGACTCTTTGCTCAAGAGTACTCATTTATATTCATCCATATCCAACTAACAGTTTGCAAGCAAACCATTGTAATGGACACATGGCATCGAATCTATCTCATTCATTCTTGTACTCACAATATTTGTGGGAACAAACACTGGTCATGACACAAGGCCACGTTAGACAAGAATACGATCTCAATCGCTATTATCACTACTAAAGTAGTCGACTATATTTCGAAAGAATAGAGAAAGTAGAATAGAAGAATTTCCATAAAGTCATAACTCCTACTAACCTTTTGTCGATGAAGAATAATTGATGTCTTCTTTGTCTTCACAGTCTTCGTCTTCAAGGTCTCTACTACTTTGTCTATATCCCAATTCCGAAATCTAAACTCTAGTAGGCTAAATCAAGAATTGAGTTTTGACACCTAAAACTGACAACTAGCTTGACATACCAACGCTAGTGGGTTTGACCGGACGATGTCCTAACATATACAAAGTTCGATCAAACAACACAAATCTGTAATTCAAACTCTGTTTGATTACACTTGATCATCTTCTTCTTCTTCGTTTCCCTCCCTTAAACCAACCCTAATCCTTCTCCTGCGACTGAAGCGCTGCTGGAACGGTCAGTACGCCTGATTTAGGCTAGCAGTGTTCAAACTTGACCTTTTGTACTCACATCAAACATCTCACACACACTATTACTCTATTTTTTACCGTTTTAACCCTTTATTGTTTTTACGTTAGAACAGATAGAATAAGTGGAATAGAAGTATCTGTAAAGTCACAACTCCTACTAACCTTTTGTCGATGAAGATGTAATGATGCTTGGTGATTAAGCTCATGTCTTCGTCTTCAAGGTCTCACCTACCTAGTCTAATTCTCGCAACCGAAATCTAAACTTTGGTAGACTAAATCAAGAATTGTATCTTGACATCTAAAATTCACAACTAGCTTGACATGCCAACACTAGTACATTTGACCGAGCAATATGCTCTAATACTTTTTATAGAATTGACATGATTTTGCACGTTTTTTACCACCTTCTTTTGAACTCTTTTTGTTAGCATTGTTATCATTTGAGGGATGAGATGGGGTAGTCAACACATTAGTGGTGACAAAAGATTTTAACTTCTTACCAGCAACCTTAACATGTTGAGTTTTATCTGAAAGACATTCTCTGGGTTTTTCGGGGATTGATTTGAGGTGATCTATCTCTCCCAATAACTCTTTTATTTTCTCATGAGCAATCATGAGATAAGATTTCTCAGTATCAGATTTAGAGGATGTCTGGAGTTCGTCACTTTCCAGTTTTGAGTCTTGTGGATGAACCTTTCCTCGTAGTAGTGAAATTTTCGTGGTTAGTGAGTAAACCAACGTTTCTTGTTCATCGACTTTATCCAAAACTGAATTAACTTTGACTTTCAGAGGCTTAAAATGTCATTAAAATTATAAGTCCACTACTTTCTTTGACAATTTCTCTTTCAATGTTAGGATCAGGGTCATCATCAGATAGTATGAAAGAGTAAGGATTATTACTCAGTTTAACAACGTGATGACCTTATTGTTTTTCACATGATGGTGCCTCACCGCTAGTGGATGACTGAGTTGGGTGGTGTTTTCTGATGACATACTTGTATAAGAATGCATATTCACGAACCGCAATAAACTCACACAGTTACGCATTTAATGTGTTTACTGGCTCTGATACCAATTGAAAAAGCATGGAAACCAAAATACACGACACGTTCGTGAGTCTATGGTAAGATATAGACGATCTCAAAAATCAATATCTAAATCTGTTTAATCTGAGTTGGATTGTAAAGATCAGTTCCAACTAAGACAAGTCTTTGTGAATCCCACTGAAGGATTGGGAATTAACTGCAGGTTAACAACGTATACAACTTGTATTCATTTAATTATACAATCAGAGATATAATGCGGAAAGTAAAGTACAAGACACCAGAAGTTTTGTTAACGGGGAAACACAATCCTGCAAAAAAACTTCGGGTCCTAATCCAGTTTGAACACCGCACAGTATTAAGTTGTCTACAAACACTAGCCTACTATCAGACTTGTAATTGGGATGTATATGAGACCGACTCAAGCCCTCCAAGCGAATTAGCTACTGTTTCGCACTCTTTACGTCTCTTGGATCTCGCAAGACCCTACGCACTTGATTCCCCTAGCGGACGTCCGTTACAGGCCTAGAAGTTGCTTTAACCTTTGTGAAAGGCTTTTGGTACTCAATCCGCTTTGCGGCAGAGAATATCGCCATGTGTGCCCTCCAACAGATTAGCACTCGAAAGTGGCTTCCTTTAGATATGATCAAGGTTATACGGAAACCGACTTACAAGTTAGGGCTGACTAACTTACACAATATCTAACTTGTCTCTACCTCATTTGTGAAAAGAGTTGGAAAACCAATACTTACACAATCGGAGCTAACTAGAACTTATAACACCGAGTGCAGCCTTACGTTGCTTCTATCAACCTTATAGTTGATTAATTGTTCTTGAGATGACTTATTGCAGAAAAGAAGGACCGTAGAATAGACAAGAACAAGTATAATCCACCAAGGTTACATGTTACTCCGATATATGACACAATGGCAAATATCTCCTACTTGTGCTTCACAACTCTCAAGTTAAGTCTTTTCTATAATCGTAGTCCAATTCAACGAAGGAATTCATACCTATAGAGGACGACTCTCCACAACAAGCTTACATCGAAGTGCAAAGAGTTTTTCGCAAAACTCCTGTGATTCTAACGACTGATTTATGCTTGTGGTTTTCGTTCTATATGTCCTCTCATTCAATAAGATAGATTGCTTAGGAATAAATCAATAGATTCATTGTCCTACAAGTTAGGTTGTGACCGTGTAAATGAACCCCTTACTTAACTTGCACATAAAGTATCACAGTTTAATCACATGTGGAAACCAATTAGAGTTTATCACCAGGTAGTTTGGTAGAGGAAAACTAATTTAAAGATATGGTCTCAACACTACACAAGAGTGAACAACTGAAATCTTATTGAGCTATTGAGATTCGTCAGATGAACCGCGTAAAATATTCGCAATGAAGATTTAGTCAATCTGTTTTTGAGATTCAGGAGTCTCTGTTAGAGCCGCGTAAATATCTGAAAATCCCAGACGGTTCACGAACCGTCTGTACTTCAAATCCAGGATAAATACCCTGAGGCCTTGTTCGTGTTTAGGTTCACGTACAAACGTACTTTTGGAGTTCATGAGGAAATTTCGGAGTCCAAGTTCACGAAGAGGTTCACGAACTGCCAGTGCCTTCAAGTTGGTTTAACTGAATCTGCTTTGTCGTACATGGGTTGGGCCACTATTCGTACTTAAACGTTGTTACGTTTGGAGCCATAATCCATCAACACTCGCTCTAGAGTACAACTCCAAGATTCACTATACTCCCAATTTGATTAGCAAGCATACCATTGGGTTAGAAAGTGTATTGAAACTTGTAAAGCAAACTAACACAACCTTTGGTTATGTAGATAGGATACATCTCAATAAGCTATCTCATACTGAAGTAACCGACTATATTTCAAATGATAGAATAAGTATAGTAGAAAAATCCGTAAAGTCACAACTCTTACTAACCTTTTGTCGATGAAGATGTAATGATGTCTTCGAGATTAAGCTCTTGTCTTCGTCTTCAAGGTCTCACCTACCTAGTCTAACTCATATCTCAAATCGAAACTTTAGTACGTAGACTAAATCAATAATTGTGTTGTAACATCTAAACTTGACAACTAGCTTGACATACCAACACTGGTAGGTTTAACTGAGCAATGCTCTAACTTCTACTTTTCTTAACGAATTTATCAATAGTTATTTTTTTGTAACTAGCTCATATCTTACATATTCACCTTGTGATGACAAACTAAGGCAGCCTCCTGGAATAAAAAGATAAAAAGATAGCATAATTTCTTTCGAATCATTCTTATGCACCCCTGATTATTGTGGATGCCATATTCCATATGCCACCTAAAGACCGTATCACTACCGCAAGTACGCCCATGACTATGCATCATCACCGGAGCTCACTAGGTAAAGGAAATATGTAACCGCAGGATGTATGGTCATGCACCTCCGCTATTCAAATGAACCTCTTTATATGTAAGCCGACTTAGTCCTCTGGTCTAGTAGTACTGGATCAATAAGGGAGTTGTGTCTTAAGTGATCTCTCTAAAAGCAGACCCTCTATCCCTAAGATGGAGGTCGACCTTTTGGTGAAGCTCTTTCCTTATAGCACAGACCCCATTTAGGCCTCAATTGTTGAGTGTCTTTGATACTATTAGTGCATATGAGTAGAAATAGCTCAGGGTAGTTGAGCTTAGTAAATTTCTAGCAGCTACATTTTGCGCCGGCTAAAGGGATTCGACTTAACCCTATGCAAATAAGGGGAAAGTGGTTGATCTTTGTCTGTTTTATATTTTCTTCGAGTTATCATTATTTTCTTTCATTTCCAGTCGCTTACTTTTCCACACCATTACATTCAACTTTTATATTTCCGCACGATTTACAACTTTCTTTACATTTCTCTCTTATTATTTCTTTATTTACATTTGTTAGGGCGGTGTCCGGTCAAACCCACTAGCGTTGGTATGTCAAGCTAGTTGTCAGTTTTAGGTGTCAAAACACAATTCTTGAATTAGTCTATTATGGTTAGATTTCAGAATTGGGATATAAACAAAGTAGTAGAGACCTTGAAGACGAAGACAAAGATTATGAAGAAGACATCAAATATTCTTCATCGACAAAAAGTTAGTAGGAGTTATGACTTCATATGGAATTTCTTCTATTCTACTTATTCTATCTTTCGAAACAGTCGGCTACTTTAGTAGAGATACTAATAGCAATTGAAATTTGTACTCTTGTCTACATAACCATGAGTTATGTTAGTATGTGTTCCCACAATACTAAGTTACAAGATACATGAGATAGATTCAATACATTTTCCAGTGTTATGGTTTGCTTGCAAATCACATGGAGCAATCTGGGTGAATCTAAAGTACTCTAGAGCAGAGTCCATGGATTATAGCTGAGGACGTCTCACACGTCTAAGTACAGGAAAACGGGCCCATGCCCAGGTACTTCCAGCAGATCCAGTTTAAACCCTAAATATGAAACACGGCGGTTCACGAACCGGTTCGGGAACAGTGACTCCAGATTTTCCTCTTGAGTTCCAAGATGTTGATTTGTACGTGTACATGTACGTGAATAGTAGATTCAATATATTTGGCCCAGATTTCAGATTCAGACAGTTCGCGAACCGTTTGGTGAATATTCTGCGGATTTTCAACGCGGGATAAACACCTAACTCCTTATATCTTAGCTGGACTTGGTTTATCACGAAATATATTTTCTGGTCCATCGAACGAATCTCAATGAATCAATAAGATAAAGGTATTCTCATGGTCGTTGGATTTTTATCTTGAAGTGGTTAAGAGCTAACAAACCACTTGGCAGATAAATGTTAAAAGATTTCAATTGAGATTAACCTAGGGTTTCTTTGTGTGCAAGCCAAGTAACATGCACATTTACACGGGGACTTGCTAACTTATAACACAAGTAATCGGTTACTTTATCTCAAAGCAACCTATCTTATTGAGAGTTATAAATAGAGGGTTAAAGAACGAAAACCACAAGCATCAAGCATACGTGAAGTTTATCTGTGGAATTGATCGTAAACTCTTTGCACTTCGGTGTAAGCTTTTTGTGGTAGTCATCATCTATTAGGTAGCAGTTCCTTTGTGGGATTTACCTAACGACTATAAAGACTTCTCTTGAGAGTTGGGAAGCACAGGTATCGGATTAACCTGTAACCTTGGTAACCTGATCACGTTCTTGTTTATTCCATAGTCCTTCTCTTCTACAATAAGGCTATTCACGAACTGATACGTTACATACAAGGTTGAAGGAAGCAACGTAGGCTGCACACGGTGTTGTGAGACCTAGTTATCTCCAGTTGTGTAAGTTTACTAAGTGATTCTTTTCATAGCTGAGGTAGAGACCAGTTGGGCATAGTTTACTCGGTTTACTTGTCAGCCCCCGCTTGTAAGTAGATTTTTCTATGACCTGAAGCAAACCGAAGGAAGTCATCTTACGTATGTTAAACTGAAGAGGAAAGTTCGAAACATACAGTTGATAATTAAGTTTGCAACACCGAAATTGTTGACATAAGCCTTTAACAATGGTTAAAGCAACTCATAGGCTTGTAAAGGACGTCATCTAGGGGAATCAAGTGCGTGACGATCTGTGGGGGATCTAATACATCCCAGACCGAAGTCTTATAGTAGGCTAGTGTTTGTAGATAATTAGTATTGTGCGGTGTTCAATCTGGAAGAGGTCCCGAAGTTTTTCTACTGGTCGTAGTTTCCTCGTTAAAAAAATCTCTGGTGTCTTGTGTGCTTTACTTTCCGCATTATATCTCTTATTATATAATTAAAGTAGACACAAGAAGTACGTTATTCATAACCATCGAGTTGGTCCATAATCCATCCGGGGATTTGCAAGACTTGTCCTGAGTTGGACTGATCACTTGTGATCCTACTCCGGTTATCAGATTTGGATATTGATTTTTGAGATTGTCCATATCTTACCATAAGACTCACGAGCCCAAATGAAAAATTGGTTGTATTTCAGTACCCCTGCTTTTTCAATATTCAACACCTTTAGCTTTCAGTTCATTTAACCTCAAGAACTTGTCCATTTCCAGACATTTCCATTTCACATTTCTGATTTCTACCATTTACAATTCTTATTTATAGATCAATTTTATTTCTTTATTTTTTGATTTGTTTTCCGACTGATCACGTCACAAGAAGTTGTATTGTGAGTTCTCTTATAGAGAAATACGTAGTTGAAAACTCACCAACAAGTCATAAGAAAAGCCGACACGAGTCGTTTTCCCAAATTTTCAGAAAAAATATATTCCGTTCATTTTCTTATTTATTATATCATATTGGAAAAAAGTATTTCAAAAACCGCACCTTAAATTGTTACGCCTCTGAAAACACGTAGGTACTAGGGGTGGGACTTGGGTTGGGTCAACCCACCCAACCCGTGCCCAACCCGAATGTTGGGCGGGTTAGGTTAGGTATTTCAAAACTTTGGGCATATATTTTACCAACCCGAACTAACTTGGGCAAGCATGGGTTCACATATCGCTAACCCAAGCAACCCGAAGAACCCATGGAACTATTAAATAATTTATATAATTATCTTTATTAGTGGTATTATTATTATTTTTATTATAATTTTTTATATTATTTTTCAATCTAAGAAAGAAAATTTATATTATATTATTGCATTAATTAGAATCTCAAATTCTTTGAAATTTTAGTATAAATGAAGTAAGTAAATCTAATTGTTACTTATATTTGTCATAAAATATTGATTTTAAACACGCATCATGGGCCAACCCGAGGAACCCAAGATACAAGTTGGGCGGGTTGTGGGCACACCTCCATGGGTTCCCTGGGTTCCATGGGCAACCTGGGCAAAGAATTTTTAGTACGGGCATGGCTCAGCCAAACCCTCTAACCCGCCCAACCAACCCAAGTCCCACCCCTAGTAGGTACGACCTTAAAGCTTGCTTGAAAGACTATTTGTTTGGCACAACCTTCAAATGATTCCAGACACCTGTCTCTTCGATTTTGGAGGTAAGAGCATACATATTTATTTACAAAGAGCATTTAACACAACATCTTAGCACATCCAGGGTACCGCAAATTTGCTAATCAATAACATAAATTTTGTAATCTCCCTCTTTTTTGTTTCGTTTTGATGGCTTACTAATCTGCTGGCCATATTTGGCATTGGCCTGATCATGCTGATTTTCTTTTCCTGTACAACTCATTCTCTTTTTCATTTCAATATATATCCTTCCAATTAAAAAAAAATTTGCATCATCTGGCGGACTGACGAAAATTGGTATTAAAGAAATGAGAAACCCGCATACCAAATCATAAATCAAAATCTTCACTCTGAAATATAAACAGGGGAAATTGTAGTTGCTGGAAATACCAACAACACACCCAATAAACTAAAACACAGGTTAGGGAAGACAATATGGATAATATTGTCCCTCTCTTATTCGTGTAAATGGTCTCAGATCCCTCTTTAAGTGTAGAGGGTCTCATATTTATAGTACTAGGCTAAATGTTCTCTTTACACACTATGTTGGTTACATATTAGAGGAGTGGAGGTCAATCTCTCCGCTTACCATTCCTCCGTTACGCCTTCTAAGACTTAAGATGGTGAGCTGGTCCAAATCTTTGGGAGACATATGAAATATGGTATCCGCATTCTACCCAATTTTTTCTTATAAATAAAGGAAACATATACATTACTTTAGGTCACTTCGGACTAGACACTTCTTCGAGCCTTCGCCTGCTGCCTCATCTTCCTCCTCGGGAACCGCCGTTTGTTGAGAAATTGGATCGTCGCGTCTTTACTTTTCAAGGTGAGATCTCCGATATAAATTATTTTTCCTTCTAATTGCTTTTGTCATCATTTTCTCCAGTCGTCATGTCTTCTTCTACTCTTTCTTCTTCTGATAATGCTATTATTAACGATCTTGTGAATTTCTTTGAAAATGATGAAGGCGAACCTAATATGCCCGCTGCTAATCGATATCTCCAGATTCAGGCGATTGCGGAAGGTCTTCTCAAGTTCCTTCTTCGGGTGAGAAGGGATTTATTCCTTCCTCTTCCCCCAACTTTTTTTTTAAAAAAATAAAATAAAATCAAAGATTTGGATGATTGATTACGTTGTTGTTTTTGCAGGTTCTTCTGCTGCTCTTCGTCTTCTTTCGCGACAACTTCTTCATTTTCTCTTATGGACACTGATATAAGGGATTACGAGGTCGATGATATGCCTTTTTCTGGTAGGCCCGGTGTTGGTGTTGACCGTCCTGATTTAGATCACCAGTCCGAAACTTTCTCTGATACTGATGGTTTAGCCATTGGCGTTGGTTTTCTTTCTGATGATCCTTCGGTGACCGTTGCTGATGGTCGGAATGTTGGTTCTGAATCTTTATCTTCTGATGCTGATCTACGCGGGTAACTGGTGCTCTCCTCTCCACTTTTGATATACCTTATTTTTCTGCTAATGTTACTTCTCAGTTTACTGACGTAAGGCCTCCGTCGAGCGCTACTTTGGAACCTCCGCTGGATGCTTGTGCTGGATCTCTGTCTGCTGGTAATGTGAAGGCTCCACCGAAGGTTGATGTAGGGCCTCTTCTTGCTGTTAAAGTGGAGGATCTGCATATTGCTTATGTGGAAGCTCCGCCTCCAACTGTTGTTTCTCCGTTATCTTTATATGATGGTAATCTCCGGCTTCTCCTAGTATGTATCTTCCTCCAGGTTATATGATGGTCAATAGTTAGGCGAACATGAGGCAACGTCCTTACAATCTACAACGTGCTGCTATTCCTGGACCTCCTCCTTCTAAGAGTTTTATGAAGACGCTCCGTGAGACCTATCATAATGAATTCTTCTTTGAATATTTTTGTTCCTCCTTCCTTTATGAACATGTCGAGGATTTTCCTATAACTCCGAATGTTGGCTTGGTGCTGGGGGCTTCAGAGAGCAAGCTTTCTGCTGCCTTTGTATGATCCTGGTGATCCTTTTATCCTTTATACGCTCTCTCGCCGGCGGTTTAGGGGCTTCTATCTTCAATACAATCATAACTTCTAGCGCCTCTTCAATCGCTTTTTTCTGTCGTCGAGATCAACAAATTCCCGGGTACACTGTTGAATCTTTTAACGCCATTATTGATGAAGTGTGTATCGTTCCTTTGCAAATTGGTGTGACACTTGCTCCGCTGGCTCCTTGTGCTGATTATCGTCTCCGCAGGGACTGCAATTATGTGTTGTGATCCTCCGGTCTTGATGGTAATGGTAAGCTAATCTTCATCGTGGGCGGCCCTTGGTTGTATGGTCCGGGCCGTGATGCTGTTGATAGTGCGTATGCTGAGCTGTCTTCATATCTTCTTGCTGGTCGTCTGTGGATGTCGAATTATTATCGTCTGTCGAAAGACGAGAAGCAGCCTCCTTTTATCCCCCGCTACTGACTGATGAATCGGTTCTTCCTCCTCCTGTTGTGCTGGATGATCGATATCATGTGTATCCCTTTCCTTCGACTATTGATGCATATTCACCCTTCGACTCCGCTGGTGAAACTTGAAAGCATAAAGGCTTACGTGATCGTAGTAAAGCTACTTCTTTTATTCCCGAAGAGGTACTTTCCATTTTCCTTCTTGAGCTGTTGACTTGTTCTCCGCTGCTTGCTTATTATCTTCATGTTCTCAAGTTGTGGCTCTTTCTCGTAAAACTCGATCCCGGACTCGGCGTGCTGCATCTCCTTTCGGCGTTGCTTAAACTTTTACTGACTTTGTTGACCACTTTGTTACTGCTGTTGTTGGTTCTGCTAGCGCTGTTGCTGATGCCACTTCCCTTGTCGCGGATGCTGCTAGATATATTGTTGAATTAGAGGGTAGGCTGCGTCATGATGAAGCTGTGATGAAGCATCATTTTTTTTCCAGTTGTCTCCAACTATTTCAGATATATTTTGAACAAGTGCTCTAACTATCCTTCCATTGGCGCGGAGCTGCGGTACTTCTTGATTCCTGACGATGATTACGTTGAGGGTACTGCTGCAACTGATGACCCATCCATGCCAGTCTCCACGTCCAGTCAATTATTGTATAGGGCATTCGAGACAGTCGACGGGCATTATCATTTGCCACCCGGGATGGGCTTTCATTTATTTGTGGTTACCTATCCCCGCCATATCGGATCATATTACTTCTCAATGTAGTAGGCGATTAAGGATAATCGACAATTATTATGCCCATTTGCGGCAATTCATCTGACCTTATCCAACGCTTATTAATCGAGCGCTGGGTTCGATATCTTACCTTATTCCTCTAATTTGGTGAACTCAATTTTCCCTAAAGAGTTTTATTGCTCATGGTGCCTTGTGCACTATAAACCAATTTGTATATTTTTTTTATTATTAAAAAAAATGCATTTTCCCTTGGCTACTTTGATTCCTTTGCTCCGCTTTAGTAGATGGTGTTGGGCCCTGGGTATTCGGCTAATAGCTCCAATATCCTCCGTTTGTTGTGCATATCCTCCTTCATCATTCCTCTGCGAATTATGTGCTCTGCTTTCCCGATTCTCCTATCCCTATTGATTGACTCCTGAACATGCATAGAGTTGCATCTCTTTGCTGCTGACTGATCTCCTTTGATTTCCACTAGCCCTGTTGGTGTAGGATTGATGCTCTGGTGGAGTGTTGAAGGTATTGCTCTCATCTGATGTATCCATTTTCTTTCTAAAATTGATGTGTATGGTGACTCCGTGTTGACTACGCTAAAACAAACGTCTAAAGCTATTGGCCCCGCTGCCACTTTGAGTATCACTTCTTCTACTAAGATTGTTTGTGTTCCATTATCCGTAGATAGTTCTTCCAGCCTTTTCCATTGTTGATTCGCTGATCTTAATCTCCTTGTACGCATCATAGAACATAATATCTGATGCGCTCCCTGCATCTACTAGGATCCTATGTATCGCCCATCTTGCTATGATCAATGTGATCACCAGAGGCTCACAGTGGTTTTGACTCCCCGATGTCTCGATGCTCGAGATATGCACTGGTCGCATCATTTATTCCTTAGTCGTATTGTCTTCTTCCCTTGTCTTGTTTTCTTCTTGCCCATTGTGTGCTAGGTTGACCATCATATCTGTGATGCTCCCTGAATTGATATATGCACACAATATCATGTACATTGCTCCATTTGGTGTCGCTATTAGGTGTGCTTCCGTTGCTTCCGCTGCTCCTCTTCTGTTGTTCTCATTGTGTGTTATATACTTGTTCATGGCTGGATCTTTGTTGTCTATTATCCCCTGGATCATGTGTAGAAGATGTCTGCACTGGCTGGTATCGTGTCCCATGTACCCGTGAAATTCACATCTATTTCTTGAGTTTCTTCTGTATTCTGGTTGTCTTCCCCTTAATGTCGGAAATTCTACGTTGTTATTCTTTCCAAATTCCATGAGAATGGTTGTAACGGGTGTGTCGAGCTCCGTGTAAGTGCGGTCTTCGAACATCTTGTCTCTTTGGCCATCATCTTCTCTATACGACTTACGCTTTGTGTTAGAGAATGGCTCGGACAACATCACTAAGTGTTGGTATGTCAAGCGCAGTTTTCAAGTTTAGTGATCAAAACTCGGCCGCTTGAAACACACATTAGGTAAAGACTTCATGAAGTTAGCTTTAGGCTGTGAAAGATGTTGGAGGGATTTAAAAACACTATTTGAAGAGTCGAAGAAGATCGATGAGCAAACAAAGATATTCAGCTTCGCATTCAAGAGGTTAGTGAATCTAAATAATGCTATTCCATTATCTTTTACACTTGTGCTACAAAAGACGAAACATAATATCTCTTGCGGTACTCGTTGTTGTAGTTAGGACATTCTATATTTCTTAGACCTTTCTTTTCTTCTCAACTCTAAGTGATATAAGGTTTTTTCCTAAAACATACGAGTTGGATAAAAGCAGTCTATATGATGTTGTCTCTGTAGTCATATGAGATTATATCCATCATAGTATTGTGTCTCAACTTACCTTGTCTGACTCTGTCATATTGTTAGTATGTATTTATATATACTAAAGTAATCAAGATCGTGACTCACACTTATGTTGTGTAGACTCGACATACTGTTTTTTTGAGTTCGAATACTGTATCTTTATTTGGACATATGAAGATCTAGAATGCCATATTACTTTTAGATTTCGAAACCATATTCCTTTTTTTTTCTTATGGACTTTAGAGTTCGAAACCACAATTTGGGTTTTGGTAAAACTAAATTTAATGTTCGAAACCATAATCTGGTTTTGGTCCATGAGCTATTGTGTCTGAAACTTAAATCTAAGTTTTGACCATACGAATTTGAATTCGAAACTATGTTTGCTGGCTAATAGTGACTTGATAATCGAGACCAATGAGTCTTGACCATGTGAGTTCTAAAGGTCTAAAAAATAAAGACTTGGGGGCAACATTCCTAAAAGTTGTTGTGAACCGGGAAATATGCATGTGCGTCAAGGACAAAAAGGTGTGATGCTGAAACGTTGCTTGACGACATGGACTCTCAAATTTGACACCAACCATTTGTAACGAATTTAATATGAGTTCTTTGTTTCGAAACCGTAATGCGGTTTAGTTGAACATAAATCTAAAGTTCGAAATCAAGTAATGGTTTTGCTATATGAATTCTGGATTTGGAAATCTAGATTTGGAAACCTTAATTTGGTTTTATTCATATGTACTCTACCTGAAACCTAACATTTGGTTTCTGCTGAACAAGATGTAAAGTTTGAAACCTGAATATGGTTGTCTCAGAAAACATATATCGAAGATCAAACTCTTACCATTTTTATCTGTGTTTCAGCGAATTAATGAGATTGATATTATCAGTTTGAAGTTTGAATTTGTTCATCTTCAACGTACAACTAAGTTTGTTTGAGTCATCATTGGAAATATGGTTCATCGCTCTTGTTAGTGACACATGATTTTTAATTAATATTGTATGTGATTAAATCGTCGTATTTATACACTACATGATCAAACACCCAATTGAGTATTCTACTGGTGTTTGATGTGAATTATCGGATATCATTAAAGTGATCGTCTACATTGGAATCGTGAATTCATGAGGAACAACATTTTTATCACTCGGAGAATCATACACTGTACTTTCCATGGTATATCTTTGTTGTATGGTTCAGAATATCCTTGAACCTACGCGTTCACTTAAGTTCAACACACAAGGCTTGTTCATGTCTGCTTTGATACGTTGTTCTAACATTAGCCACATGGACCTGATTCCACTTCCACCTAAGATCGATCTGGCTCGTCCATCAATTCTTAGGAAGTGATGTTGACATTTTCAAAGGTGATGTCGACATTTGGAAGTAATAATACCAGAAGATGATTTTTCGAATCTAAGGACACGGATTCAAATTGAACTTTATCCCAGGGAGTATATTTGGTAAGCACCATATTTCGAATTGATGAAATATCCAAGTGTATCTTATTGAGTATTATTTGCTTTGAATGCTTTAGGACAAACATTTAATGGAATATCTTTTATTAAACGTGAAAATGCCAAAGTGTTAGATTTCATTAAATGCAATGAATCTATACGAGAAATTTTGAACTTAAAAGAAATGTGCTTAAGATATTTTGAAATTACTTTGCCTCATTTCAAAGCTCAGCCTTGGTCATATAAATAAGAGTTGGTATCAATCCTAAAAGCTTTGTCCCTCTGCCAAGTTTTATTCTTCGGAAAAGTAAGCTTGTGATATCCGCTATTCCTTTCAGTACATCTGAGATTTGCTCTCCGTCTGGATTAGTGTGAAAGTATTCTCTTGGGGATCGAGAAGCCAAGAAGTACCTCTTCAGGGAAACTAGTTTATGTTTACTAGTCTTCTTTGTATTGTACTTGTGTTCTGTTCTATCAAGTCTATCAAAGTCTTACAATCTTGTATCCTTCTCTTCTGATATAAGGTCACTCAAAATCGTAGTGATTAGAACATCTCTTTATCTATTGACCTGAATTTGTAAGCAATCCGATTTCGGTTTGTGTGCCAAACAAATAGATATTGAGTGGCATCAACATTGTTATTTTGGATTGTTTTTTTTTTGCACGTACTTTGTTCATCAAGATCATCATATTGTACCCATCCAAAATTGCTTGATTTCTACTGGGACAACAAGGTTACTCTTTGACTAAAATCGGGAGTTTGGTTTCTAAACCTTATTTGATATCTCGAGGGGTTTATTACCAAGTAAACTTAAATAGCCTCGCTCTTGGTGTAAAACGACTTCGGTGAAATATCTGTTAAGTTACTAAAGGATACTATTTAGTGGTTTGACCTGCCGTTATTTGGTTATTGTCCGTAATGGTTGTAGTCGTACGATTGGAGGTCGGGTAGCGATAGTCTTCACGAAAGACTGTGAAGCAACTCTTAGGGAAGACAGCAAATGACGTATGTTTCTCTAGGGGAGTACATGTGCGTGATCACCTTGTTGTGGTTGGAGGCGCAAGAATACTGAGGGGAAGCTTTGTGACTAAGAGTCGTATTAAGATCATATTGTTTTAACCAACTAGTCTGAAGTCTGAGAGTAGGTGTGTTGGTGGTTTAATTCTTATGAGTATTCAAAACTGGACTAGGTCCCATGGTTTTTCTACGAGTTTGTAGTTTCCTCGTTAACAAAATTCTTGTGTGTACTTTACGTTATTTCCGCATTATATTTGATTCGTCAATTATAATTAAAATATCGTACTTGTATGTTGACATAGTCTTTCGGTATCTTGTATTGATTCCCGTTGTGTGATTCAATCAGTTACGAAAGAGATCTTGTTCTTGAGTTCTTGATCACAGGAACCGTTCAAGGTTGATCTTATAGGTTTCTAAAATAAAAGATTCGTGGTGTACTCGGTACCCTCGTCTTTTCAATTGGTATCAGAGCAGGCAAACACCTTAAGATCTAACAATCTGTGTTTGGCTCGATCCAACTTATAAGAAAAACATGAACAGGGACTATGAAACTTCCTCTGTTAACATACCTCCAAGATTTGTCGGAACAATTTTCAACAATGGAAATTCCTTATGGAAGCCTAACTTTAAGGTATGGTTACTTATTGTTGAAGGTTATAATACTCCTGTTAACACAACTACTCTTGTGCTCAAATCCCTAAATGAATACATTATGATGAAAAATTTATGGCATGATAAGTGCTTAAAACACCTAATCAAGAGTACTTTATTCATACACTTTAGTTAGCTTACGCCTCATAAATTGGTTATTTTACGTCCTTTTCTATTTTGCAGGTACAATGGTGTCATGTGACAATAAAAGAAACAATTGAGAGCTAAAAACATTGCTTATAAGCAATGGAAGTTGGTGGACATGAGTTAGAAGAATAGAAGGCTTTAAAAGAGTTGAGAACAATGGATTACTGGAGCACCACAACTAATCTGCTCGGGGCTGCCATTCCATAGTAGTTAAACAAATACTGGGGCAGACACATGTATCATCTAAAGCCCATCAGTTCCTAAAGCTTAAACCTACGTCGAGTTAACTATACTACACAGTTGCAATTTATCACATGTTCAGGTCACAACCAAGTTACACACCCGGAGCTACTGCCATGGTCTCAATGGCTAGTCATATTGCCGGTCAACCAGGTATGTTTGGCAAAGGTCTGTTAGAGAAACTTGAAGACAGTTGGGACAGAATTGATTGAGAAACATCAAGAGAAGCACCAGAAGTACTGTCAAGCTTTTCTGTCAGTTTTCCAGTGGGTGTTACCAAGAGTAAGAAGAGAACTTCGAAGACACAACTAAATGGGTTCAAATTGAAGAGATGAAAGAACAGGAGAATGGGTTCTAAACAGTTTGAGCAGATGGTTCTAGCCAAGAAAGAAAGAAAGAAGAGAAAGAAGATTGATGCCGGTTGTGTTGTCTGAATGAAATGACTGAGAATGATTTGATTGTGTCTGAATGAATATTTGTGGATTCAAACTCGACTTGCCTCACTACTTTTTAGTTGAATTGTGTAATAGTTGAGATAATATTATTGATAGGTTTGATACCCCATCAAAATTGGCGCCGCTGCCGGGGAGGCTGTGGTAGTTTTAGATTGTTATTTTTTCTTTTATTCTTGCTTTTCGTCTCAATTTTAAATTCTAATACAACTCTCAAGAATCTTATTTCAGGTACTACTCTTTGAGTCGGAACATAAAAAAGAGATGGGTGAACTCGCGAAGACACTCAAGGAGCTTACATCACCTAACTTGGACGAGCAACCTTTTTGTGTACGACTGGATGAATCAATTGAATTGAAGCCGCAGTTAGCAGGAGAAGACCCCAAGCGCCATTTGCAATCGTGTCATCGTATTGTGATCAGTTTAAAGCAAGCGGCTGTGAATTTTGATCAAATTATGCTGACAGCTTTCCCATTCTCGTTAGGTGGTGTTGCAGAAGAATGGTTGTACTATCTTCCTCCTGGAAGTATTCCAACTTGGACGGCGATGAAAAAGGCATTTCTAGAGAAGTATTTTCCAAAATCAAAGGCAACACTGATTCAGAAGAAAATATGTGGTGTTAGGCAAATGACCGGAGAGACTCTCCATGAGTATTGGGAACGTTACAAGAGGTTGTTAGCTAGGTGTCCACATCACCAAATCAGCGAGCAACTCATCGTTCAATACTTCTACGAAGGATTACTTTCTAGTGAGAGAAATTTGATTGATGCGGCGAGTGGTGGTGCGTTAACCAACAAAACCATTGAACAAGCTACAAATTTGATTGAAAGCATGGCTTCAAACACGCAACAATTCTATACTACAGGTGAGCCAATGGTAAGAAAGGTTAATGAGGTGAGTGATTCTTCATACTTTGAACAGAGGATGAGCAACATGGAGAAGTTGATGCATCAAATGGCGTCAGTTAGTCTTCCATCATATGATGGGAATGTAGAACAAGCAAATGCCATGTATCAAAATCAGTAGCGTCCGAGATATGATCCATCATAATCTAGTACGTATAATCCGCGGTGGAGAGATCATCCTAATTTCAGCTACGTCAATAAGCAATCTGCTGTTCAACATCTTTCATTCAATCAACATGGTGATTCTTCATTCTTTCAAAAACCACCACAAGAACCTAAAGGCTCGAGTGTGGATGATAAGTTGAATCTTATTTTTAATATATTGGCACAAGATAGGCAGAAATCAGAGATGGCAATGAAAGATGTGCAAAATCAAGTTAGCCAACTAGCCAATGACATTAACTTGTTGAAAGCAAAGTAGTGGGTACACTTCCTTCTCAACCCTTAGTGAATCCAAGAGAGAATGTCAGTGCTTTGACATTACGAAGTGGGAAACAACTTGAGCAACAAGAATGGGAGCAACCAGAACGGGAAAACCATGAATCTGTTTTAGAACCGGATAATGAATAGGACAAGGACAATGCAGCCCCTAAAAAGGCTGATGTGGTAACAAATTCTAACTCTAAACCTTTTGTTCCTACTCATGCAACTCCTCTACCTTTTCCTAGCATGTTCGAAGGCAAAGAAAGAGATGCAAGACAAAGAAATTTGGGAGATCCTCAAAAAGGTTCTTGTAAACATTCCACTCGTTCATTTAATCAGGCAAGTTCCTCGTTATGCAAAGTGTCTAAAGAAATTGTTAACTAAAAAACAAAAGCTAGTCGGGAATGAAGTTATGAGTGTGGGGGAGAGCGCCTCGGTGTTTTTTGAAAAGAAACTCCCACCTAAATTGAAAGACCCAGTAGCTTTAATATACCTTGCACAATTGGTAAGATAAGATTTAATAGAGCTTTGTTAGATCTAGGAGCCTCTATGAATGTTATGTCTACTTTTATTTATGAATCTCTTGATCTTGGACCTCTTAAGGAGACTGGTGTGTTTATTGAACTTGCAAACAGGTCTTACACTTACCCGAGAAGGATTGCTGAGAATGTTTTAGTACAGGTAAACGAATTGGTTTTTCCAGCAGATTTTTATGTCCTTGATGTGGAGAATTCATTCGGTTCTACACCATTGTTGTTGGGTAGACCATTTATGAGTACCGTTGGAGCAAAGATTGATGTCCAAAACGGTTCCTTGACGTTGGAGTTCGATGAGGAAGTCATTCGCTTCAACATATTTGACTCGATGAGGTATCCAAGTGATATGAGTTTTTGTTTTTCAGCTGAATTGATTGAGAAAGGTTAGAGAGCAGTGGATGTACTACGTCAAGATAAGGACGTTAAACAAAGCGTTGGATGGGAGGCAACCCATCGTGGATTTGTGTTCTTTCTTTTGGTGTTTTGTTTGTTCTTTTTGCAGAGATACAAAGATTGTGCTTAATGGGAGTCAACCCATTCGATTTCGCTGTGTGGGAGTCAACCCACCGGATTTCTACCCGTACTTGAATTCCATTGGATGAGCCAATTCACATTGAGGACAACGTGGAGTTCAAGTGTGGGGGAAAGGTAAGTTCTTTGTTCCCTATCTCAA
Organism: Papaver nudicaule; assembly: GCA_023529015.1. Taxonomy (NCBI): domain Eukaryota; kingdom Viridiplantae; phylum Streptophyta; class Magnoliopsida; order Ranunculales; family Papaveraceae; genus Papaver; species Papaver nudicaule. Next base: position 35,279 of record JAJJMA010064369.1, read on the forward strand.
AAAAAAAAAATCGAAGAAAAAAAAAATCGGAAAACTTGGTGAGGGAATCTGGATTTCATTTAATCAATTTGTTTCCTCACCTCTGTTTCATTCGCCTAGTGTTTTTCCCTGCCATTTTCTCCCTTTCCCGAGTTTTAATTGATACCCTTCTTTCATAGGATCGGAGTTGTCGTTCAAAAAGGGATTGGAGCTCAGCTTGTTGCCAGGCTTCCATCTTATTCTCGTAATTCCGTTGATTCTGATTTAGATTAATAAAATCCTATTTTTTTGAAAAAAAAAAAAAGAAAAAGAAAAAAGAAAGAGTTTGATACATTTGCTGATATTTGTTACCGTGCGGGTGTCCCAGCTAGGAAGGAGGTTGATTTGGGGTTCCTCTCAGATACCGGATTAGCTTTGAGACCTGCGTATATCTTGGTGTATAACTGGGATAATGGACATGATGTGTGTATGGATATCACAGTTGTTTCACCTTTTATAGGCGTTGGGTGCGCGCATTTGTTCCGGGCAAGGCAATTGATGATGTTGTCGTTCACAAAAAAGAAAAATATTTGGAGAAATGTACTGCTCAGGGATTTGGTCTTGGTGTGCTGGCTTTTACCACTTTAGAAGAGTTGGGTAGTGGTACTGTGGAGTTTCTGAAGAGATTGCGCAATTATATGGCTAGTCATGATGCAAACGTCACAGTGGGGGATTTTCTTTTCCATAGGATAGGAGTTGTACTTCAAAAAGGGATTGGAGCTCAGCTTGTTGCCAGGCTCCCATCCAATTCTTGTAAGCTTCTTTCGGTTGATGATGATTAATAAAAGAACATTTCTGTTAAAAAAAAAAGAAACGAAAAAAAAAAAAACAACGAAAAACCAAGGAACCATCAAGGAACTGAGATTATGCGGCCCTTCAATGGTGTAGGAGCAGATTTACTTATTCATGGCATTCCTTGCCCAGCAAAACCATCTGATATTACCTTGGATGACGCTGTTACTGTTTCTCCTCCTTGTCTGAGCTTGGGTTTACTGGATCGTGTTCTTCAGTGCAATATTACTACTGTCTCCAGTATCCCAGCAAAGTGCAAACTTGCCTTTGCCAGAGCTCTAAACTCGACCATTCAGAGAGTTGTCTCTTCTCCTGGGGATGTCCTTTCATGGATACAACTCTTACTTTTCCCTATTTGTGTGTTGTGGGTTGCGAGCTCTAAAGATGAACGTTCAGGCTCACGGAAGAAGGTACAAGTTAGCGTGTTTTTACCTGCAAAAACAAGTGTACCGTCTCTGGGTACTTTCGTA
>JAJJMA010064372.1:0-11120 GCA_023529015.1 Papaver nudicaule
CATATCTTGAAGTTTTCGGTCTAGACATGATTAGTTCTCGGAATTGTCGTGACTTGTCCCATGGAATTTAACAACTTAATCCAAGCGATGTTCAAACTAAGTATTTGGACCAGAAGTCGCAAACCAATGTCCAAACAAGCATTGGACCAGAAGTCGCTTCAAACAAGGTTGAGTCTTCTTTAACTTTTGGCTTAGTCCAAAGTTCTTAGAAGATTGAGAATGGGTATTCAAGCTATGGATTTTTCTAGTTCCGGAACTTGCTTGAGCCCTACTCAAGGTTGTTTAAACTTTAAGAAAAGCCTCCCTTGGTGATCACTATAAATAGATGACCTTCTGCAAGATACAATCTTAATCCTCTACACATCTGTGTATCCTTGCATAAAGGTTGGTCGTCATCTCGAAGTCCTTTTAGGACTACGTTTATTGAAAGACTTCACTTGAGGATCGTGAAGTACAGGTCGGAAGTAAAATTCCATCTTGTATCTTGGGTCGATTGAATTCTTTCAATCTTATCACAACCAAGATTTGATAGAAACTTCGTAAGGTAGATCTTGTATCGTAAACCCTAGAAGTTCTCAACGCAAATTCACGAACTAGGTTTCATACCAAGTTCGCCACGCGTTTGGAGGTAAAGTTGTTTAGGCTAGATCAATAAGCCCTATTCAACATATCAGTTTCCATTAACCTTGACTTTAAGTCTAAAGGAAATCACAATCGTATTCTCGTTTAATTACTTGGATACTTTTAGGCGTCCTGTTAGAGGCAGGGTAGCGCTAGTCTTCACGAAGGGAAGTGGATCAACTCCTAGACCTGTAAAGGACGTCAGCTAGCTAGGGGAATCAAGTACGTAGGCTACTGCGGGAGCCAAAAGACGTAGGAGCACATTGGTAGCTGAATTGCTTGTAGGGTGAATTCAGTCTCGATACAGTCCAGTCCGAAGTCTGAGAGTAGGCTAGCGTCTGTATACCGTTCATACTAAGGGTGTTCACATCTGGACGAGGTCCCGGGGTTTTTCTGCTAGGTTTGCAGTTTCCTCGTTAACAAAATTCTGGTGTCTTGCATTACTTTTCCTTTCCACATTATATTGTCTCTGATCTATATATAATAAAAGTAATTGCAAGTTTGTTGATTCATAACCTTTGAGTGAATCCATCTCTATTGAGATCTACGAGAACTATGTTCTTGTTAGGGTTCAGTTCTCTGAACTATACTCAGGTTGTTGTTTGAATATTGATTTGTGAGATCGTTCAAACAACCATAATCAACTAGGTTCGCGAAAACAAAAAGTTGGTGGTGTATCTCGGTATCCCCGCTTTTTCATTATCAACACCCATACTGAAATTAAAGTATTTCTAAAACATGGGTTCTTTTCTAAAACATGGGCTCAAACTATCAACACCCAGACAATTTAACAAACAGTTTGAGGTCACAATTGCTCTTTATTGTTTTGCTGCAATCAAAGCTTAAACCATGTTGTATAAGAAAATCTAAAACATGGGTTCTTTTCTAAACTGGAAAACAAGATAAATCTGACTAAAAAATAAACTAAATTTCTTAACAATGTGAGCAGTTTGAAAGCCCTAATTACCAGCTGAACTTGAAAAAATTGGAATTGATCAACGTACAACAAAACCAAAACATGAATAAGCATACGATGATACGAACCTGGAAATTAGAAAGACCAGGAGAACTTGAAGCGTTCTCGTAGAGATTGGGAATTGGGGAAACTCGAAATTGTAGAGAAATCAGAAACCCTAATTGATTTTTTTGTTTGGGTAAATCTGAATGAACTATGAACAAGAAAATGAAGCAGAAAAACAAATTAGGGTTCATGATGTAACATAGATAATGAAGGAAAAAGAGGAGAGATTAGGGTTTCCAGATGCGGGCGACGGTTTGAGTCATTTCTTCTGAATCTAATAACACGAGATCAGATTCAATCGAATCAATAAATCAAGAGAAGAACGGAATCGAAGAGGAGATCGATTTTTTATGTTATACTTACAAGGAAATGAGAAGTTAGGGTTTTCTTGTTCTTCTGTCTGCTGCAGTTGCGGGGGGAGTTTTGGAGTCAAAATGAAGAGAAGAAATATGAAAATAGAAGAAATTGAAAGTAATAAGAAAATAAGTGTTTTCATATACATATTTGCCCTCGCGGAAATAAATAATGTACCCGCGTTTATCCTAGTTTTTTATTTCGGTCGGTATTACGTATATGTGAAACGGATATACTAATATGTGCAACGGATTTTGTTGTACAACGGATATATCCGTTGCACATGAAAAAATGGAAGTGTTGCAAAAGGCAGGATCTGGTGTAGTGAATGAGAGATTTGTCAAAGAAGATGTAGTTGATCCTCTTAAATTTTAAGAGTATCCTCAAACTATTGTTTGCTTCAATGTTATTGACACAAAAGAAAGATAAAGACACAATGATCTCAGTAGAAATTGCTTTTAATCTTTTACAAGACATTGAAGTCATCAAAGTTCAGCTTGCCACTGCTGCAGAAAAACTTCTAACACTTAAACATGACATACCTGTTATGAAGAATGAACTCAACAATCTAAAAGGTGATGTAAAAATTTGCTTGATTATATCTCACCAATTGATGGTGATGACTTAGAAAAGGATTTTGAAAACCTGAAGACAGATTTTACTTTTTGAATCCATATGTAAGATTGGTTTTGTCAGTAAAATTGACAAAGGGGGAGATTGTTAGAGCATTGCTCGGTTGAACCCACTGATATTGCGATCTCAAGTCAGTTGTCAAGTTTAGATGACAAAAACACAATCCTTGATAAGTTTACTCTACAACTCGGACTAGGATAGTTTTAGGTAATCGAGACGAAGACCATAGAAGATGAAGACCGGAGCTTACTACTTGATAAATCATAATGTCCCCACTAAAGGTTAGAAAGGTTTTTCCTTTCCATGTTTCGTATTTGCCATTCTATCATACCAATAGTCTATGATGTTGTTTATATGATCCGAAGGTTTTTTAAGTGGAATATACCCTTTCGCATTAGTCACATCCGTGATCATATGCCTAAGGAGAGTAAGTTGAGTTTTCTCATGAAATGACCTCAATAGTCTACGCGTTCATGAACGCGTACACATGTTGCACAAGGCATTCCTGAGAACGAGTGTTTGTATATGAACGTGTTCATGTACGCGTTCATATGAGTTCTCTGTTTCTCCCGAACTCCAAAATACCTACTCTATGTACGCGTTCATATAAGCCATGGAAAACTTTCATTGAAGTTTCCGGTTGGGTATGTTGAGTTTTCGAACTTAGACATTACTTGGCCCATGGAATTCAACTACTTAATCCACGCAATGTTCAACTAGCATGAACCTAAATTGCCATCCTTCTATCAAGGTGAGTCTTCCTATTACCATTGGTCTTAACCAAAGGTTAGAAGAAGATTAAGACTGGGTATTCAAGCTATAGACTTTTAAGATCCGGAACTTGCTTGAGCCCTACTCAAGGTTGCTTAACTTTAAAGCAAAGCCTCTCTTGATGATCACTATAAATAGATAACCTTCTGCAAGATACAATTCCTATCCTCTACACATCTGTGTATCCTTGCATAAAAGTTAACTCTACACTTGAGGATCGTGAAGCACAAGTCGGAAGTAAAATTCCAGATCTTGTATCTTGGGTCGATTGAATTATTTCAATCTTATCACGACCAAGATTTGATAGAAACTTCGTAAGGTAGATCTCTTAACGTAAACCCTAGAAGTTCCATAACGCATATTCACGCTAGGTTTAATACTAAGTTCGTCAAGCGTTAGGAGGTAAAACTGTTTAGGCTAGATCAATAAGCCCTATTCAGTAAAAGCCGATTTCTATTAAACTTGAGTCTAAGTCTAAAGGAAATCAAAATCGTATTCTCGTTTAATTACTTGGATACTTTTAGGCGTCCTGTTAGAGGCAGGGTAGCACTAGTCTTCACGAAGGGAAGTGGAGCAACTCCTAGACATGTAAAGGACGTCAGCTAGGGGAATCAAGTACGTAGGTGATGCGTGTCGAAACCGCACAAATATAATTAAGCTCTAAACCTTCACAATATATGATAATATAATATAATGGTAAGAACAAGTTCGTTCACAGGGAGATAATGGTTTGTTATTCCAATACTTGAATCCTTAAGTAACCAAAAAGGGGGGGGTTTGTTTGTTGTTTTGTAACTCAAAATAAAATAAAGTAAAGCAAATAAACGAAAGCAAAGAATAATATGAATAAGAAATAATAATATGAAATCAGGAATAACGAATATTGGTTAAGGTTTTCGTCTTCAATTGCTCAACATGCATATGAAATAATATATGAAGTCTCTACTTATTCTATCATCATCAAAAGTCCTAGAATAATTCATCGCAAATATATTCCGCAATTTCCTTGAGTCATCATGCACCATAACGATGTATGCATGAATCCTACCTAGAGAATAACTCGACACCATGAGTAATCGAGTTCAACTCTCTACGAGCATTAAATTCCATGAAATAGACTAATCAATGCAATGAACCACCATGAATGGTTCATTCAACATAGGCAATATCCTACACATGATTCTCAAAGCTATCACCACCTCAAGAATCATGTTGTGCTACAAAGTGAATAGGTAATCAACTATTTCGTATCTCATACCTAATTCTAGCAATGGTTGTAGATACAATTTAATCCAATTGGCCACTTGAATCATAAGGCATCTAAACCTAGTGTAATACATCAATCATACACTCAATCATACGGTAAAATAGAGACGATAATGATATGAATAAGGTTTTACTTCATAATCAAACAAATAACATGTCTTTTGCAATTTAGGACTACATCCTTAACCAATAACAAATAAATTAGCTACTCATGATGTTTTTGAAAGCTAAATAAAACAATATGAAAGTGAAAGAAATCATAAAAACCCTTGATGAATAAGCTCCAATCTTTCTCCCAAGGTTCCACCTCGAAAATCGTGCCAAAACCCTTGTTCTTCACCGCCTCGGGAAACGTGCCAGGAGTTCTTCTCCAAAGATGCGTGATATCTCTAGTCCTCCTGTCTCAAACCTTATTTATTCACACAAAACTGACCTAAACCTGATTTCCTAATCAGACCCACCTTCCTAACCCAACTCAACTCGCAGCCCAACTAAACCAGTAAACCCGAGCCCAACTAAGACGAGCCCAATACATTTCTGCCCTTGCATGTGTCAAACGCATGCGTGCTTCATCTGCACACGTATTTCTGGCACATTCACCATCTTCTTCACTTCACACGTGCAGCATGCACGCACACTTTCTTCTTCATCAATTCCGTCGGAAACACAAGTCCAACACTGCAAATCAAATCCAGAACTCTGATGAACCCAGTTCATCACCAGGAGATCAATGAAACATACATTCAGAACAAATCACATAGAACCCATCTTCCAAAATCATCTCCTGAGCTCAAATACACCTTCAATTCCTTCTTCAACCATCAATCCACTCCAACAGCAACTTCACAGCCATTTCTTCCTGATGAACCGAGTTCATCATTATCAAGTCAACACAAACATTCATTCAAAGCTAGAATTGAGCTTACCCATTCTTCTGAACTCGCCTGTGATCTCAATCATGCTACTCCTTCCCTTCAATTCACCCTCTCCTTCTTCTGATCTCTTCTTCAATCGCCCACAACCACAACAGCAACAGCAATTCAAGCCTTCCCCTGCATCACAATCAACAGAACTCCATCTTCTCTTCTGATTCTCCCCGTAGCCTTCAATCCACAGCTTGAACCTCTCCTTAGCCATCTAAACAATTTCTTCTCCACTGCTCTGCTCCTCTCTCTGTCCTGAACTTATAGAAACAGATCTGAAAAAGAATAGGAATTCTGCGTTGTTACTTTTAAGTGGATAAGGGTTACCCCTTAGCGGCTGGAAAGGGTTGGGAATAACCCGGCTGCCTTGAACTCCCTATGGTGCCCCTGTATTCCTTTGTATTCGTGGCAGCCCTGAGTAACTTGCTTTGAGTGCTCTAGTAATTGTCCTTGGCTGCCTTCAATGAACTGTGGATGCCCCTTAGTGATTCTCTTGCGACACCTTTGTAACCTTGCTCTTCTCTTGTACGTGACTCGACCAACCCAGATTCGCCAACTTGTAAATAGAGTTGTTTCCTGCTTCATTTTATTGAATATAATTCCAAAATACTTGTAAAATAGAAAACAAGTAAAACACACAATGTATGAGGCTCAAGTCGACTAAAGTGCATGATTAAGGTACTCTTGAATAGGTATTTTGACCACCTATCAGTAGGTTTCTGCTGGAGCCAAGAGACGTAGGAGACCATTGGTAGCTGGATTGCTTGTAGGGTTAATTCAGTCGCGATACATTCCAGTCCGAAGTCTGAGATTAGGCTAGCGTCAGTATTCGCTTAATACTGAGGGTGTTCAAACTGGACGAGGTCCGGGGGTTTTTCTGCTAGGTTTGCAGTTTCCTTGTTAACAAAATTCTGGTGTCTTGCATTACTTTTCCCTCCCGCATTATATTTTCTCTGATCTATATAATTGAAGTAGTTGTTAGTCTGTTGATTCATAACCTTTGAGTGAATCCATCTCTCTTGAGATCTACAAGAACACGTTCTTGTTAGGGTTCGGTTCTCTGAACTATACTCAGGTTGTTGTTTGAATATTGATTTGTGAGATCGTTCAAACAACCATAATCAACTAGGTTCACGAAATTCAAAAGTTGGTGGTGCATCTCGGTATCCCCTCCTTTTCAATTGGTATCAGAGCAGGCAAACACCTTGTAAAGACGTAACTGTCTGTGTTTGACTCTTTCGTGAATTCTAATATGTCTTGTTCTAGTACACCAGAAAAAGACACAGATAAGTCACTCTTTGAAATTGGGGCTTCATCACTTCCCGAACAAGACGAAGTGTTAAAATTTAAACTTCAAAATGTCTTGACGTTCAGTCTCTCTGATGATTCAGACTCAGAAGCTGAAAGAGAAGCTGGAAAAGAAAACTCCGGACTTGTGAATCACATGAAATTCCAATCCTCTGAGATTACTCATCTTAAAAACAAGGTTAATCGACTTATCAATCACATATCCATGATGACTTCAGATTCCTGTCTTAAAATTACTCCTAGTGAGGAATCAAAACATGAATCTTTCTTACCAATTGCGTGTGTACAAAATCTGCCTAGGTACTTTGTACTACACAACCATGAGGAGAATCATCAAAACATAGTATTGTGGGTTACTCAAGAATGAGAATACCATACGAGGGGACTAATTAGATCTTATAAAGATAACATAATCAAGTATGGTAAAACAAAGCATGGAATCTCTTAATATAAATGGTATAACTCGCATCACATATCATTAATTTATACATAAGTCTCATAGGGAGAACACTAACCTAGACTCTTATCCTTGGATGAGTAGGCTAGCGTCTGTATTCGCTTAATACTGAGGGTGTTCAAACTGGACGAGGTCTCGGGGTTTTTCTGCTAGATTTGCAGTTTTCTCGTTAACAAAATTCTGGTGTCTTGCATTACTTTTCCCTTCCGCATTATATTGTCTCTGATCTATATCATAACCTTTGAGTGAATCCATCTCTCTTGAGATCTACAAGAACACGTTCTTGTTAGGGTTCAGTTCTCTGAACTATACTCAGGTTGTTATTTGAATATTGCTTTGTGAGATCGGTCAAACAACCATAATCAACTAGGTTCACGAAATTCATAAGTTGGTGGTGTATCTCGGTATCCCCTCCTTTTCAGTGATAACTTTCTATCCGAAGTATGCCACTTCCACTGATTGCTTTTGGATTTCATCCGCAGGGAGTCGTTACCATAGAGAATTCCTTTCCTGTTTCTCCAGGGAAACCAAATGCTTTTCGGAGGATGAGGCTGGCGTTGGAGACAACACCTCAAGACAATGATGAGATTGCAGAGGATAATTCGGGTGCTTCAATAGATGAAACATACAATAGTGATTCGTCTTCGGAGCAAAGTAATGGTGGCACAGTCCTTGCAGGTACATCAGACAACGAGGGCGATCAGGTGAGTTTGCTTTTCCAGAAGCGTGTATATCGCGTCATTCGAAGGATTAGTCCTCTTGATTATTTATGACCCATTGGTTTTGATTTACATGCAATGTCCAACGCTGACATAAATGATGTTTCGCCTCCCGATGTTGATATGCCTCTAGTTCAGGATGTATATGATTCCCGCGTTGATGCTACAATTAGCAACATTGTTTTGGATAACAGTGTTGTTGAAGAAGTGAAGAAATACCCAGATGTTGGTGTCGAGTTTACTCGTTCTGCTGGTCTTCCCAGGGGCTTTGCGTATGTTTGTGGCTTTAACGTTCCCCCTCGTCACGAGGATCTCTATAGGAGGAGTCGGAACAAGTATGACCATTTTGTCGATGATGCTGAGACAGTGCTTCGCGTTCGTTCGCAGGAGAATGTCGTGTCGGATTTGCTAGATACATTAAGTGATATGTCCAAAACTTCTGCCCAAGACATCGCAAAAAATTTACTTGATAATTGGTATGATTCTATCCTTGCTGCCAAAGAGGACGCCAAACTACGTGTGCCTTGGGTATGTGAGTGTTTGGACCATATTTGTTCTCGCTTCAACTCTTCAGAGGGTGATATCCGGGAACAGATAGCTCAGAGCGAAAAAGAAGTTCGCGATTTGTCAGCAGAGTTGGAGTTGAAGAATAAGGAAATACAGGACCTGGAGCAGGCATTGAAGATGAAGAAGAAAACCGTTGAAGCTCATATGGAGGCTGAGATGTCAAAGTCTCTCTTGAAGGCTTTCTCTAGATTTGAGTTTGTTTAGGCTTTTTTAGATTGAATTTGTTTAGGTTCTCTGGATGCTGGAAGGCTTCTTTTCTGTAGGATATATATATCTTTCTTTTGCAATGAATAAAGTAGATTTTTGGAGATTGTTGAGTTTTTTTTTAATTGAAATAACACGGGAATTGAGATGCATGTTCTTGGAGGAAATGAATTAATAATTATGAAATAAAAAGGGAAATTGGAATTCTGAGAGGATTAATCGGAGTATGCTTGATGCCACTTTCCTCGTATGACTGCTGGTTCCACAATCCCCTCCATAGTGACTAGCTTGTAACAGTCGCCTGGGATAACTTTCGCAACCATGTAAGGCCCTTGCCAGTTACGCAAAGAGGGTGATAGAAGTCGACTACCCCTTTTTACTGATGCTTTCATTACCACTTTCCCTATGCCGAAAGAGTTTGGTTTTCTTGCTAGGGAACGGGGCATCTTCTCCTTTGTTGTTGTCGTAGCTGAGGGAATGAATAACTCCTTTTAATCCTCTGGTATCTGTAATGTCACAAATACCTGCCCAAGGTATCTTTCATTGTGAAAGGACATTATATGTGTCAGAATCTCGGTGCAGCCCTCACGTTCCTCGCGTGGAGTGTCTGATGTTGACATCCATCTTCTGAAATAGGTTGTGGGTGATGTGACCCACTCGAACTGCGAGACGAGGGCATAACGTTTTTCCTTGGCCGCTTCCGACTTCTGACAGGAAAATCTTCTTTAGTGGGAATGACCCAAAGTGGATGGCATCATGAATGTTCGATTTTGTATCTTCTTCTGGCTCTTGTTTCGCTTTTACTAGTATTTCTAATTGGTGTAACAGATGCATTGGTGTATTGGTGAAACTGATAGTACCTGAGGGTGCTCCACTGCTTTTAATCCAGGGTTCTCGCAACACTATGTCATAATCCGGATCCTCAAGAACGTGGAAGGTAGTCTCCAGTTGAGTAGCTCCCATTTTTATCAGCAACTTGGCATGGCCGCATGTGTCTTGCATCTTTCCTTGTGGACCTTCGATAGTCGTGGAAGAATTCTCCGTCTTGCTTCGTGGGATGCCCGCGCTCTTTAGAGTTCTGACCGAGATCGTGTTTATAGTAATCCCAGCGTCGACCAAAATAGTTCGGACTACGTCATCCTTGAGATGAGCCGTGATGGGCAGTCCCCATTCACATTTTTCTGGTGTCTCACCTTGTTTTTTCTCCTCGTGCGGCGTCTGAGCTTTCTGGGAAAACAGGAGGCTTTTTCCAGCGATAACATGGTTGGGAGCAGTGAAGATGTCCTTCCTCTGTCCTTGGGAGAGATAAAGAGTCTCGCATAAATCCGTCATCAGGGATTTCACTCTTTGATTTATCGGCTTGGCGGGAATGATAAAGCTTCTGATAGGCAATGGGTCTTTGTGTACGCCTTCAGTCCCCAGTTGTAGCTCTCCTGATTCGACCTTTTCTTGAAATACGCGTTTCAAGGAAAAACATTCGCTGGTGGGGTGACACACCTCCTGTGAAACATGCAATACTTGGCGTTTGCTATGTCTTGTTCATTTGGTTGATTCTTGGCATATGGTAATTTGACAGTTCCTTCTTCCACCCATGTTTCTAATAATTCAATCATTTCTTCCATGGGGAGTATGCAGTCAGTGGTATCTGGATCCCATTATGATGGTCGTTGTCCTTGAGCTTCCTTGGGGCTGTTCATATGGTCTGCCTTCCGTCGCGTCGAGGGTGCGGGGGTAGAGGTACGATTAGAACGTTTGAATTGAGGATTTTCCACAACCATGCCTTTCCTCTTGTTCCCTTCACCGACAACATTGATTGATGATGTTCCGTATTGCTTGTTCACCAAACGACGAATGATTCGGCTATCACGTGTAACTGTGTAAAACCCCAATGGTTAGATCTTACACAGTACACCCAAATATGATACACCAAGATACACACAATCATTCCCAACGCATATACCCATACAACAATCATAAGCGATATAAAGGAGATAAGAGTTAGAGTTACTTGACAAGATGATTTACTTGGTTCGCCCATAAATAAGGACTACATCCAAGGATTCCACTAATATAAGTATGATTACACCACTCCATTACCTTGTTAATCTTCTATGGTTTGTTCCTTGAATAAGAACCCTAACTTAGTCTTGGGCTGTAGAGAGCAAGTAGGATACTTTTCCTCTCTCCAGACCAATCCCCAAATATGTCCAACCCCTTTCTCAGTAGGTTAATGTAATTGCATAAAATACATCATGCAATTACACCCATTGATTTAC
>JAJJMA010064387.1:2364-19041 GCA_023529015.1 Papaver nudicaule
CCGTAGAATAGTGATGTATCTGGTTAGAATAAACAACTTTATTGGTCCAACACGTGGCCAATAAAATTGGGAATAGTCGCTAGATATTTTCAGTTTTCCATCAATCTCTCCCAACTTTCTAATTTTTCCAATTGGAGGCTAGGGTTCCTTGGAGACGCATCTGGGAGCTAGGATTCCTTCATTTCGAGGTGAATCTAACCCTTTCTTCAGTAATTTCTAGTTTCTGATTTAGAGATTTGTTTGATATTGTTGTTTGGAGATTTGTTTGATATTTGTGTTTTATGTTAACTAAGAACTGTTTTGTTCAAATTGAAATTTGGTTGATCCTCAACTTTGTGTAGAGATAAATGTAGGTACGTCGAATATGGGTTCGTTAAGACTTAAATTTATGGATGATTACATGATTTAGGTTTGAATTAATTTGTCTACTAAGATTGTTTCTATAAATTTGTTGTAGGATGGTGTTGTCGCGCGTAAAAAAATGCGAAAGAAACGGAAGTTGAAGTTCCTTAAAGACCTAAAAGATGGAGAGAAGATCCAAGTGGAGACGCTGATGGGAACACCTTGCAAAAAGGGCGCAGAACAACTGGCTGAGTATGTTCGATATCTAGCTGAAGATGGCAATGTATTGCCATTATCAGTGTTTCACTGGTCGCGTATGCCTGGACGAAAAACTGGGCAAGCAACTGGCTGAGTATGTTCGACTAAAGGCTTGTTGTTGTTGTATTAACCAGTTTCGCTCCAACCCAATCCGACACTTGATGCTTCAGCGGGTTAGGAAGTTCTATGGCATGGAAAATAACCTAAAATGCTATTGTACTTGTAGGGTATGTAATGCATCAATCAACACCTAATTTTCAAATTTCACAAAGGTTTGGTTTGATTTTAATTAGGAAATTTCAACTTGTAGTGCAAGAAGTAAAAAAAAAAGTAACGATATATACATCATGGGTCGATACCATATTTGGACCCAAAACTATTTCTGGTAACTTTGTATGGCCGTGATTTTGCCTTATATATAATGCTCGAGGCATGACGTGCTGATGTTGTTGGTTTCTTGCTGCTGCTGTCTATATATATATAAACCCTAAATTTCAATCACTTAGCTGCACATCGTATCACAATTTGAGGAAGACGGTTACAAACACCAACAGTGGCTGCAGTAGATGAAGACAAACAAAAAGAAGTGATTATGCCGAGCCTCCCTGATGATATCATTGCGGACATCCTTTCGCTGTTACCCATAAAATCGATAGGGAGATTCAGGTGCGTATGCAAACACTGGTGCAATAAGATACTCAAAGACCCTAGTTTTATAAAAACTCTTCTAAAGAAGAGCACTGAAAGCAGAAAGTTCAATTGTTTTGCACTAAAATATTGCCGTGAGTTTCATATTCTCAATAGAAAATCATTAGAATTGACAACACTGGAAGATGACTGCTTTGAGCCTTTGAATTTGTTTGATATTCCATTAAACTCTCAGCATCCAAATATAGAGATTGACACTCATGGTTCTTGCAATGGTTTAATTTTGATGAGAAGCCATAAGGGTAGAGAGAATATTAATCTTTACCTTTGGAACCCAACTACGAAAGAATGCAAGGAAATAGGAGCTGATTTAGAAATCAAGGCTGCTACAGCTTTCCTCTTTTGGGAATCCGATTTCACATACGGTCTTGGTTGTAATTGTGAGATGGATGATTACAAGGTTGTTAAAGCTAGGCGGGTTTGTTATGGTTCTGAAGTTCAAGTTTATACATTAGCATCGAATTCATGGAAGACATTACCCGACGTTGTTCCTTATGAGATAGATTCATTCACTCGTGCATTTGTTAATGGGGCTCTTCACTGGATAGCAACTCCGTGTTCTTCTGCTGATCAACGTTTGGATGAATCTGAATTAAGGAACAACGTCGGGTACTGCTGGAGAATTGAAGACGAGGATTCCATGGGAAATGAATTTACTTCCAAAAGGATAACGACATTAGGTGTTTTAGGAGGGTGCCTTTGTGTAGTTTCTTCTGGTGTTTTTAATACTCAAGTATGGGCCATGAAGGATCTTAAAGTTAAAGAATCGTGGACTCAATTGTTCATTGCTCATCTCCCGATTGCTAGATATCGCATAAATTTGTGGCGTATGACATTACTATCGGAACTCGAGAATGGTAAAGTTGTATTCGAGGCCAAACTGCATTCTCACAGAGTTACTGATTTTGATTCTTATTACAACCGTACTGGTATTGATGATTCTTCTTTTCAAGGTACTCATTTTGTTGTATGTGACTCAGTGCACCAAGAACAAGAAGTTTCTGAGATCTATCGCATCTCAAAAGACAACTGCAGTATTATAGAAACTTATGTGGAGAGTCTGGTGTCAATTTCTGGTACTTATCCAGTGTTGGAACAAGAGTTTCCAACATTACAAAAACAAGCAGTAAGCAAGTATCAAAAGCGTCGTTAACTGGCATAAAAAGTAAAACTAATGGATGGAGAAAGCTGTCTAGCGGGTGGAGAAGCAAATGGAGAGAAGCAAACCAGGCAGAGAAAGCTGTGTAACAAGAATGATAATCATAAAATTTTGATGATGTTTGATTAGTCAACTCTATTTGTTGAGAGAGGTTCATAAAAGCCAATCCAGACATATGGTTTGTGTTTGTAGGGAAGGGGAGAATTGGTTCTGTTCTTGCTAGAATTTTAAGTAATTGGTTGTCTGTTAGCATCACTCATTCTTCTTTTGCTTTGTATTTGCCTTAGGGTGGTATATATCTTTTATACCCTCTCTTTTTTTATCAATAAACTCTTTCCTTGGCTGATGCAAACAATTGTGCATGGTAAGTTCTTGGTGAACCAAAATTTTGTAGGACTTAAATGTAGAGATTGGATACCAGTCTCAATTTATCTATTTGCGTGAACAATACCTATAGTGAACCAAGGCTAGATATTGCCTAGCCTTGGCTGGGATAAAAAGGGAATTCTTTGTGAATAGTGTTGGTGGTGCGGTCTCTTCTCAGTAGATATATATCCCCTAAAAACAACATTTATATGTAAAAGTGGGCTAAGGCCAGTTCCAATGGGACACAAATTATCAGTGTTTTGGCTTGCTATAGACCTAGCAAAGGGCCAAAACGACATTGCAAAAATGTCATACAGAAATAGTATCGTTGATGAAAATTCCATTGATGAAAATAGAATCGACGATCGATGGAATTTCCATCGATCAGATTAGGCTCATCCAATGGCTTATATTTCACTCCTAAATTCTATATAAACTCAAATTAGGGCTTCATTTCATTCACTCACAACTTAGTTCGATATTTCTCAAATCTTCTTTCGGTTTCATCTGATTAATCCATTTTTTTTTGGTAATCATCTTCCCAAGCCACTCAGTCATTCGATTAACCTCCACCATCTTCTCTCCCAAACTTTATTTTACTCGGTACTCCTCCAGCATCACCGAAATTTCGTAGCGTAACTGGAAAATTAGTCCATAACTACTACTACACTGAACCTTCATCGAAATCTCCTCCTTTATTCAGTCCTCCTCCATTTAAGAGATGGTATACTACTCCTCCTAGACATTACGGTAACCCAGTAGTTAAGCGATATAAATCTTCCACAACTTCCTCTTCTTCGTCAAAAAAAAAAAACTGCACAAAAAAAAACCCGCAAATCCTCTACATTCATTGCCAAATGCACCTAAACCTCGTCATAAGTTTACGTGGGATGAAGATTTATGTTTTTGTACAACATATATGATTTTTTATCCTACCCCGGATGATATAAAATGTATTCGTTTAAAGTAGATGAGTCACTTTTGTGGACTACTGTCAGTGCAGAATTTTACTTAGATAGACGTACTTCCAAAGTTGCGCGTAGTCACAATACGTTTTGGCCGCGTCTGAGAAAAATACACCAAAGAGTCCACGATTTTATGCACTTGAGGAGATCGATCAACGCTCATCATTTTTCGGAAGATACTGATGATGAAAATCTGGCATGGACTTTGAAGGAATGACAACGATGTAAAGGAAACAAATTCAAGTGCGAAAGACATTATCTTATCCTCAAGACTTTTCTTATTAATCGTTATGTGGGTTTAGAAAAGTTCGTCGAAGGAAGTATTAAATAAAGTGCCTTATGTTCTGGCCTAATACAGTCCTTTATCTTTGGTAAAGGTCGAACTACCGCAACTATGGGCGTTCGACATTTATCAAGATAAATAATTGTGTTAGGTCAGAACATAAGGCTTGCAAATCAGTTTGTTTTATTTTGTATCGCATTAATGCAAAACCATAAACGTGGCAATAATACATAATAAATCAACAACTATTGTAATTTTTATTATGTATCACTGTAATGTTATGTTTTTGCTTGTGCAGCATTTGTTCGGCTGAATCAACGACTTTGATGCAAGGATTTTCAACCCGGTTTTCCTTTTTTGCATCGCAATGATGCAAAACCATAATAAGGTAATGGTACAGGATAAATCAGCAAGCATTGTAATTTTATCGTGTGCCATTGTCTATTATGTTTTTGCATGTGTCGAATTTGTTCATAGGCACATTCAACCACTTCAGTGCATGGATTATCAACCTGGTTTACTTTTTTTACTTCGCATTGATGCTAAATCAAAACGTGACAATGGTACATGATAAATCGGCAAACATTGCAATTGTTATCATGTACCATTATCATGTTATGTTTTTGCATGTGTGGGATTGTTCATAGCCACATTCGTATTGTTCGTGGATAGAAAAGCCGAGTACAACGTTGCTTTCAAATTCAAATTACATTACATAACTAGTAGACCAAAAAACATAGACCTAAAAACATTATATTAACTAATACCTAAAAACATTACATGAACTAGTAGACCTTAAATTCAAGATCAACTTTGTTTTAATCTTCGAAAGCAAATCCTAGTATAGTTTGCCTCAACACGCGGTAGCAATTCCATAATGCAAACACCCTTGCTTGCTCTTCGAAATAGAGGGATGATGCCATAGCTTCCTGCAGATTTATAAATTAAATTATAAAGTAGCCATACAAAATCAACAAAATAAATCACATTAGAAGATAAAAAAAAAAACTCACTACTTGTTCATCATCTCATCCCCATTGTTCTTCGGGGACTTGACGCATCTGTAATTTCCAAGGATAGGACCTTTCATGATCCTTCCAATTCCGACTCTAAGTGATGTGCATGATCTTGCATTGGGGTTTCCTCCGTTAGCAGCGTAAAAGATTTGAAAAATCCTCTGCCAAAACTCTCGTTCATTTGGCACACGAACGGAGACGTAAGCATTTATAAGAGCAAGATCATCAGCTTGAGTAAACTTCGAACCCATTTTTATTTGATTGAGATCAATTGGTTAATTTTTTTTTATCTTATATAGAAAAGATTCCAACTTATATCATATTTCTTAGGTTTTTCACGTCATATATTTTCACATAACTAACAAAGGGGCTTGTTCTCTAGGTTCCATAGGAATCTAATACATAAAAACCGACTTGGCGAAAAATCTCTGCCTTTCTTCAAACACTGGTTTATCTTCTTCAGGAACTTCAGTTTGTTGCTCTCTCACTATCTTTGAACCCTTATTGAATTTTTTCAACTGAAGGAACTTCCATTCGATACGTTCTTTGTATGATTGTCCTGGGTTTTTACCAGTTTTAATAACTTTCAAACTGCCTTTTGTGTCACTTTCATATTTGATTTGCCTTTGGGTTGAACTTTCTTATGTCCTTTGCCTTCTCGCCGGAACCTTTACCTCGTTAATTTCCAAAACTTGAATTCTCTTCTGTTTTTTTGATTCCTCTGTTTTTTTTCCTCTATTTTTTTGAATCCCTCGCAATATTTCTTTTCAGCGTCCTCTCTTATAACTCCGGACCAATTAAGAAATTTGGATGTTTCTCCCATTTTACAAATAGAGTGAAAAAGAGCAGAAGAGAGTAGAAGAACAAAAGAGAGTAGAAAAGAGTTGAAAATTTTTGGTGTGATTTTTGATTCAAGTTTTACTGCAGTTTATAACAGATGGTAAAATATATTGGATTAAAATATATTACCGTTGGTAGATTGAAAAACCATCGACGACAGTATTTCCATCGCCAATGGTTTTTCCATCTGTCGATAGCAATTTCATCGACCTCGATGGTACTTCTGTCGTCACCACTGCCCCATTTTGGATTTGCTAGTCCACCTAGGATTGCAAAGGGGCACATTTTCTAGGCTCCATTGAAAGTGGCCTAAAAAGTTGCTTGGCGGAAATTGGGTTATTTGCATTTAGAGAGTGAAAATTCTTGTTTTCGAAAACCAAGGCTCGACTGTAGCTGCAACTGACTACTCTTGAACCCCCAAAGAATTTAACTACAACTGGAATTTTTCAAAGTAGTTTTCCAGGTTTGCAACTATAGGCTTGTTGTTGGTGTATTAACCTGTTTTGCTCCAACTCAATCCGATACTTGATGCTTCGTCGGGTTAGCATGCAAAATTACTTAAAATCTGCTAGTGTACTTTTTAGGTTATTTAATGCATCAATCAACACCTAATTTCCAATCTTTACAAAGATTTGATTTGATTTTGGTTTCCCTATTTACCACCTACACTCTTACTATTTTCCACCCTCCAAAAAATCCGTCAATGGTTTTCCTAATGACCATTTCTAAAAATTTCTTAACCTCCTAATTACCACTCTTTGACTTTCTCTACTTAAACTCCACCCAAACATTATAAAAACACTAAAATCCTACTAAAAATTTCATCGTCTCTTTTCTTTTCCTCCCATCGTTTTTTTTCCCACGGTAAAAGTATAAATTTCATTAAAGGTGCTTACAGGGGTAAGCAGAGGAGAACGTACAACCAAGAACAGAGGGGAGAAAATCCTCCAAGACTCAACGCCAAATAAAAAACCCCAAACCAAGGTTTAAGTAACAAAGTTTGGATTCCAATTAGAAATTACATTGTCAAGCAAAATCTTTTTTAGAGCTTCTGTATTTTGAGACCACTGGTATGCTTGAACATTCACTTATTGAATCACCTAGCTTGCAGTTGATTTGTTCCTTTAAAAATAAGATCATTTCCAGTTGTCCATATAATCCAGGTGATAGCTGCCTGAAGGATTTGCTACAAAACTTGGCCAACGGAGGAAGCATGATTTATTCTCCAACCCTTTATTATGATATTGATGCAGTTAGGCATTGCCCAATCCCTCTTCGCAAACCTTCTGAAATACTGTTAGACTTCCGAAGCAAATGACCAATAAAACAACAGATGTGGTTAACCTTAGATGTGTGACATACATCAACCTTAAATCATTACTTAAATTTGGTCAATACTATCTTCTTGTCTTCCTATCATAATCATCGGCCTTCAATCAATACATAATTTCGCATTCCTTCTTGATGTACTAGATTAAGATGGCTTGAAGGAAGCAACCAAGGAAACTCAAAACCCAAAATAGAGGAAAAAAACTTAACCTAATATTTGCATGTTTGATTATATCAATAATTAAATAATTAAATTTAATTTAATTATTAATGAAGTGATAAAGAACTAGACATTACGAATAAACCACTGATTAATTTGTTATTGTCTCTATGAAATTAATGATAAAACCTAAAGAAATAGTAAAAATTTGGTATACTATAATTAAACATAATCTAACCTAGGATTTTTAAACTTGTTTTTCTAATGAAAATAAGAGATTAATCAGGGAAGAAGAAGAAGACAAATAATAGGAGTGGTAGTCAAGTTGAATTCTATTTGATTTCGGTAGATGGTTAATTAAATAGAAAAATTGATTAGTTGCATAAATTGTGAGGGAAAGTAAGAAACAGTGAAAATTTATGTGGTTAATTGAAAACCTTGATTTTAATGTGGAAATATCAACTTGTACAAGAAAAGGAAAAATAAGTTAATTTTCGTCAAGAGTTTATGTTTTTTTTTTGCGTAGGTGGCTCGTATGTTCTAGGATCATTTGGTTTTCAGTTCCTAGTTTTAAAGTTGGTTCAGTTTCTAGGTGGCTTGTGTTTGTTGTTTCTTGGTTTTGCATGTGTGTTTTTTTGGCCGTCTGGTTGTTCTCTGCAGTGTGTCTGTTATCATTTGGTTCCACTGACCCTACAATTGTGGTGGATGGGGTTACTGCCGAAGTTCAAGCTTGAGTTCTTTCATGGTTGGTTTTGTATTGGAGATCTGCCTTTGGCCTTTCAGTGGTTCAAATGACCGCACAACCTTCTCACTTGGGTTTGTAATAAGAAGTACTTAAATCATTCCTATGAATGGTTAGCTGGTTTTGATGCTTGGGTTATCCCTTCGATTCAGAGGGACCAGCATTTCTTTTTTTGGTGGTTGTCAGTATATGACTTGAAGTTCGACACAGTTTCATCACACGACTCTTTTCAAGTTCTACTGCTTGTGACCACTACACCAAATTTAGCGTTTTGAAACAGAGTCAACCTGTTTCAAATCGGGTTTGAAACAGCCGACCGCTGTTGCAAACAAGGGCAATGCAAAAATTTGAAACAGCTCACTCCCTGTTTCAAATTTTGGGTTGAAACAGGGGTCAACTCATTTCGCAACACAGTCAAGCTGTTTCAAATTTTTTTTCGAAACAGGGAGACTATGTTGCTATTCTTGGTCATAGGATAAAAAAAAAGGTTGACTTGACCTGGACCTTGACCTTGACTCCAGGTCTTGACCCGGTCAAAAATGGTCTTGCCCTGGTCAACATTATTCCTGGCCTGAGAATTTCAGCCGGAATCCGTTCAATTCCCGTTCGGTTTCATATCATTGCCGGCTAAATTTCAGGTCATTTCCCGGCAAAATTCCGGTCATTTTCCGGCAAAAAATTGGGCATGACCTGGCAATTTTTCCAGTCACAATCTATGTTTACCCTGCAATTTTCCAGGGGACTTCACCCAGAATACTAGTTCCCCTGAATTCATTTAACTCATTCATTCATTCATTCAGTTATTCAGTCATTCATTCATTCATTCATTCTTCAGTCATAATATTCAGACCTTAAGATACACAGTTATGTTTCACATCCTAAATAACAACTAAGTTTTAGACCTCAAGTGAATAACAAAAGTTCGGGTACCTGGAAATCATGTTACGCCAACAGCTTGACTCGATTGCGACCTTAAGAAAATAACATAAATCATCGCCACAACCAATCCACATACTTATGAAAGATCCATGCAAATCTATATGCCTGCAGTCCATAACCCGCAATCAATCTTGCTGTAATGAACTAGGAGACATATGGATCGGCATGATTCCTGCATGGGTATGTGATCTTGGCTGATTCTTCGCCAATCCATCACCACATCCCATAACACACCAGAAACAGACCACCTGCAAAAACATAAGACAACAAAAATTAGAATAACTCAAAAATTGCTTGAAGAAGAATATATGGATTACATTGCTTGAAGAAGAATATATGGATTACATGGTGACATCTAATCCTTGATGTAGGTTACTAGCCACCGTGCTTGGGAGATCATCTGGAGACCATGAAGCTTGTGCAAGTGGTGCTGGATATATGACCTGCACAAGAAAGACAGGAAATAAGGTACAAGACAGGACATCAATGAACGAAGGGAAGTAGTAGCATAACTACTGAAACCACTGTAAAGTGTTCAGTAATATTGACAAGATTACCTCATCAATGATCGAAAATACATGTTGGAACCCAAATGTTGAGAAAAGTTGACAAACTTCGTCCCAAGCTGACAGACAGAAAGGACAGATGAGTTCACGAAAGGATAAACATCAGAAAGTACTAACAGCTGCAGAAAAGGTAGTAAAGTACCCAGAACTCTCAACCTCACCACCCTGGCAAAAAGCAAAAAGACATGTTTATAAGAAATCTTCACTATAATTTGTTACGTGCTCAATAGTTCGGCTAGATCAATGAGTACTAGCAGTACAGTGCTCAAGTGTACAAAAACTACATTAAATTACTAACAAAGATACAATACATATGTAACTACTTTGATCAACTTTTCATTTACAATTAAAATATTCTATGCACAGTAAAAACACCATGTAAACATCATAATTTTTGTCAGCAACTTCACACATGACAATAAAATAATCTTTAGAATATCGAAAATTTTGACTTACCTCAGAAGTAAACACACTTTCTGTTAGTGTTTAGTGCAACACCTTCTTTAATCAGAGAATGGGCAGTGGCAGAGAGCTGTTGCCAGGAGAATCATTCTTAGTTCCCCCAACATAAGCCTCGGTCACAGTCATCATCGGTAGATACATGAATATTCAGTTTGACAAAAATTATGTGAACCGTTTTTGACAACCGACCCACGGCAGAGAATCATAGAATGCAAGCAAATAAAACTTCACGCAAGGAAATAAAACTTATCATAACTCAAAACCCTCACCTTATTCAGATCAATGTGCCAGTCTTATTACTCAAATAGTTGTTGCAGAGCCCATAGTTTCACAGGCAGAAAGCCTTCACACCTGCAACCCAATGGTTAGTTGAACTGCCTGAGAAAAGTTACCCAAATCGCAATAGCTACGAAAATCATAGTAAACATACCAGAACCTTGTCAACCATCATCTCCTACATTAAATAAGCAAGCTTATACCAGAGTCAGAAAGCAAGGTGAAAATTTAACAATAAACAGAATAAATATTTATCAGATCCTTTGTCCCGAAGCAACTTTTTCCCATTGACGCTAGCTTTATATATGCGTAAAGAAGTCAGTGTATGAAACTGCTCCTGGACAAACCGTGATCTATCCGTGTTATTACATCAGACACACCCTTCTGAGATTTATTTGGTGGAATTTCTTTTCAATAACTTAACTCCATGTTCTTTTGACATTGACTGAATTTCCCCTACTTGGAAACCAACTTCGTGACAGGGATATGTTCAGCTATATAGATCTCACCTGGGGATCTTAGCAAAGCCGTCGGCAACAATGTTAATAGTAAGCAAACCATAGAGGTAAAATGATGTTAAAAAAATTGTTACACAGGGCTCTTGCTTTTGGGAGGGCCAGCACCATCAAAGAGCAGTAATGTATACCCCGTATTGCTGGAGTGCTAGAAGAACCAAAGTACTAAGCCCTGTAAGAAGAACGCCACACCATACTGGAATACTGAATAACATATTTAACGCAAAGGCTGTTCCAATTACTGAAAACAAGAAAGTAATTATTGGCATCAGAATTATCAGCAAAAGCAGTTTAAACATCAAGTAGTTGTCATCATGGTAAGAAAAATTCAGAGGGGATGAAAATTTGTGTTGAAAGAAAAGAAAAAGAACACCCTCCTTAGATAAACAAAATTGATTTTTCTTGATTCAAAAACACCCAAATAATGATTTCAACAATCAATAAAACACCCAAATTAGAATCTCTAACATTCACCAAAATCGCTAATAAATCTCTACAAAAATCCCCAAATCTTCACCCACGAAAAACCCTAGTTTATTTTACTCCACAGAAACGAGAACCAAAAGAGAAGATCGAAGAAGAGATTAAACATTCTAGGGCTTTAAAACATCAAAGAAACAACATCTAAGAAGAAGAGAAGAGAAGAAATTACCCACAGCTTGCCGTGAAAACCCACATCGATAATTTTTAAAACCCTCAGATCTGAGTAATAAAGAAACAAGAGCTACATGACTTCAATCCATAGGAGGGGAAAGCAATTTTACTAACCTAGTTTAGTTCCTACAACTTTATCTTCTTCTTCTAGCAGATCTCCCTAACCTAGCAGCAGAGAAAACGAGAAGTTACGACGAAGAACGATAAGAAAAAGTTTGTAGATCGAAGATACCGATGATGAGAGTCTTGAGGTTGTATCATGGAGGAAGGATTTTTCTTCAATCGCAAGGATTTTGGGGGAGAACGGCTAGGGTTTTTTCAGACCAGAGAAAGAAATGAAGAAACGAAGAAATGAGAGTGAGAAAGAAAACGCAGAAATGGTCAAGTCATTTGGGGTTTGATGGTTTAGGTCATAGTCATGGTCAGGGTCAGGGTCAAGGTCAAGGCATTTTGGGCACACAAATAAACATGCCTCTTAAAAAGGTCAAACTGTTGGGTGCAAACATATCAGGGTGTCTCCATGTACCTACGCGAATGGCACATGTGAAAGTCAAGGATGTTGCAAATCCGAAACAGGGACCAGCAGTTTCAATTTTGCAACACGGGATACCCTGTTGCAAATTTTTTTCCCTGTTGCAATTTTGAAACATCGGGCCGCCTGTTGCAAAATCCTGTTGCAATACGGGTAATTTGGTGTAGTGGACACACACTCAGAGACTTAGGAGTATCTTGGAGAATGAATGCTATGACCTCAGATTTGCTTTATTTTGTATTATCTTTGCTTTCATTTTCCACACAATTGTAATACTCTATCTTTTATGTTAATATAATGCTAGACTATCTTTTATTGGAGATTTTCTATTTCATAGGTTAAGTGTGGTTGTTCAAAAGGAGTTGATCCCCAGCTTGTTGCTCGGTTGCTGACTAGTTTCTTGTTTGATGAGAATCCTTCTGAATAATTGTAATTTCTTTTAGTATAAGGAAAATAATTGAAAATGATGGATGTATGGATCCTTGCAGAGCCAAATTACTACGGTTTCCAGTATTCCCGCTAAATGAAAGCTTGAATTTGCTAGAACTTTTAACGCTGTCATTCAGAGGGTTTTTTCACAATCCCAATGGCATCTCTCTATGGATTCAGATGCTCATTTTTCCTATTTGTACTCTTTGCATTTACTTTCCTAAAAGTAATGAAGATGAGAGGTCCGATAACAGGAAAAAACTAAAGATTGCAGTGATACATCATGCCTTGAATCGTTGGTCTGAATCCATTGGTTGCATAACTTTTCTTCACAGATCCTTAGAGGAGCAAGCTGCCTTACAAGAGTCACCGCATCAAAATACGAAAAAGAATCAGGAGAAGACACGAGAGGATCAAGAGGTTGTTAATATACGGCTTTGTTGGAAGAAGTTGAGTAACGAGTTATACACTGCTGCAATCTGTACCTTGACTTCTAGTGGGGTTGCTCCTTCTAACTCAGGGACTTTGCAAGAGCTGCAGGCCAAACATCCACATGCACCTCCTCCTTTGATTCCAGCAGAGCCTATAGCGCAAGCACCTTTCATTGCTTCTAAGGATTCGGTTCTGAATAAGCTGTAAATCTTTCCTAAAGAGACCTCGTGCGGAAGAGATGGCCTTCGTGCCCAACATTTGATTGATGCTTTGAGTAGTTGTGCTGTAGCCATGTCAGACGAGCTCATCAGTTATATTACTGATTTGGTGAATATATGGCTTGCACGTGGTTGTCCTACAGTTTTAGGGGAGTTTTAGGTTCATCTCCTCTCACTCCTATGCTCAATCCTGTAGGTGGCATACGTACCATTGTTGTAGGCACGATTTGGAGACGTTTAGTTTCTAAAGTAAAGCGATGAAGATCTATCTTAGTGACTATCAGTTTGGTGTCGGGGTACCCTGTGGTGGAGAGGCTATTCTTCATGTAGTTAACAGGCTTCTTGAGACGAAGAGAGACTCAACATATAAGCTGATGCTCCTTGTTGATTTCTCTAATGCCTTTAACCTTATCAGCAGATCTGCAATGATTCGAGAGGTTCGGAGACATTGTCCTTCTATCTCCAAGTGGGTAGAATTTTGTTATGCAACCCCTGTCATGCTATATTATATGGACACAACTCTTTCGTCGACTCAGGGTGTACAACAGGGCGATCCTCTCGGTCCTATATTATTTGCTTTAACTTAACACCCCTTGGTACACATAATTGCATATTCTTGCTCCTTGGACCTACAACCATGGTACTTAGATGACGGGACCCTAGTCGGTGATACATTAGCGGTGGCCAAAGCCCTGGACATTATTCAACAAGAAGGTATTACTTTGGGGCTGCATCTCAATGTTTCTAAGACTGAACTTTTCTGGCCTTCAGTTGATTGCAGAGGATTAGAAAAATGGGTTTTTCCATCTCATATTTGTCGGCCTACTGAAGGAGTTAAGTTATTGGGTGGACCTGTTAGCCTGAACCCCCAATTCTATAAAAATATGGTGGTTAACCGGGTTCATAAGACCACGGCCTTGATTGATGTTATACAGAAGCTTAAGGATCCACGCGGTGAGCTGCTACTGCTTAGGAATTGTTCTGGTGTCCCTAGGTTATACTTTGCTATGCGAACAACATAAACCTGAGTATTTGGAGGAGATGGCACAATTGGTTTTTGATAACCATCTCAAACAGTTCCTTAGGCATCTTGTCACAGGAGATGGCCCGGGTTTTGGTCTGTTGCAGCAGAGGCTTGCTACACTCTCCATCAAGTATGGTGGGTTAGGGGTGTATATTATGGAGGACACCAGCAGTATTGCTATTTAGCCTCTTGTTTTCAGACAAGATCTCAGCAGGAGAACATTTTGAGGCATTCTGGGGTATTTGGCTTGAGTCCCAGCTTTGAGCGAGCACTTGTCGCCTACAAACAAGTATGTGGTATTCAGAATTCTTCATTTTGCATTACTGATATAGACCACCCCCCCATTATATGAGTTCCTTGGCAATTAAATACTTCGATGCTATGAAGAATGATTTACCTAATCGGTTTGTTATGACTGAGCGTAATTCAGCATTGTGGCGGTGCAATATAATTAAGCATGCACATGACTATTTGTTGGCCATTCCAATTGCCGGTCTTAATCAGAAACCTGGGTCTCGTCAACTTAGAGCTATTCTGCGCGACATGCTTGGGATCCCTCTTTTCGAAGAAGGGGACACTTGTTCAAGTTGTGGCATGGAGATGGATATTTTTGGGGATCATGCCTTGCGTTGCTCGGATGGAGATGGATATTCTAATAATTATTGGGAAAAAAAAGGAAATTTCAACTTGTAGTGCAAGAAAAGGAATACGTAACAACAATAGGGATACATCATGGCCCGATACCATATGTGGGCCCAACACAATTTATGGAAACTCTTTACGGCCGTGATTTTGCCTTGTATATAATGCTCGAGGCATGACGCCCTGATGTTATTGGTTTCTTGCTGCTCTCCTTAATATAATTATAAACCCTAAATTTCTATCAGCATCTTCTCACAGTTTGAAGCATGAAGAAATCTACATCACCGTGGGGAAGAAGGTTACAAACACCAACAGTAGCTGCAGTAGATAAAGGAAAAGAAAAAGAAGGGATGATGCCGAGCCTCCCTGATGATATCATTGCGGACATCCTTTCCCTGTTACCCATAAAATCGATAGGGAGATTCAGGTGCGTATGCAAACACTGGTGCAATAAGATACTCAAAGACCCTAGTTTTATAAAAACTCTTCTAAAGAAGAGCACTGAAAGCAGAAAGTTCAATTGTTTTGCACTAAAATATTGCCGTGAGTTTCACATTCTTAATAGAAAATCATTAGAATTGACAACACTGGACTTTGAGCCTATGAATTTGATGGATATTCCATTAAACTCTCAACCGGTTAATTATCCAGATACGGTTTACAGTCATGGTTCCTGCAATGGTTTAGTTTTGTTGAGAAATGGTAGAGAGGTTAATTATGCAGATACGGTTTACAGTCATCTTTACCTTTGGAACCCAACTACGAAAGAGCGCAAGGAAATAGGAGTTCATAAAGTTAGCTACTTTTCGCCACCCAAATTCACATACGGGCTTGGTTACGATTGTGATACGGATGATTACAAGGTTGTTAAAGCTAAGTGGGTTAATTATGGTTCTGAAGTTCAAGTTTATACATTAGCATCGAATTCATGGAAGACATTACCCGACGTTGTTCCTTATGAGATAAATTCTTTCACTCCTGCATTTGTTAATGGGGCTCTGCACTGGATAGCAACTTCATTGCCTTCCACTTATCCACAAGAATCTAAATTACGAACAATTCTTTGTTTTGATGTTAAAGGAGAGAATTTCAGTGAAATTCCACTTACTTCACAAGTGTATGGACTAATTTGTTCCAGCAGGAGAATTGAAGGAGAAGATTCCAATATGGAAGTTACATTAGGTGTTTTAGGAGGATGCCTTTGTGTAGTTTCTTCTGGTCCGTTTAATATTGAAGTATGGGCCATGAAGGATCATAAAGTTAAAGAATCGTGGACTCAATTGTTCATTGCTCAGCTCCCGACTGCTAGAGATTACACAAATTTGTGGCGTATGACATTACTATCGGAACTCGAGAATAGTAAAGTTGTATTCGAAGCCAAACTGGTTTCTCGCACCCCTACTGATGATTCTTATTTCACCCGTACTGGTATCGATTATGACTTTGAAGGTACTCATTTTGTTGTATGCGACTCAGTGCACCAAAACCAAGAAGTTTCCGAGATCTATTGCATCTCAAGAGAGTACTACAGTATAGAAACTTATGTGGAGAGTCTGGTGTCAATTTCTGGTACTTATCCAGTGTTGGATCAAGAGTTTCCAACTTTACAAAAACAAGCAGTAAGCAAGTGTCAAAGGCGTCATTAACTGGCAGAAAAGTAAAACTAATGGATGGAAAATGCAGTCTAGCGGGTGGAGCACCAAATAGAGAGAAGCAAACCAGGCATAGAAAGCCGTGCAACAAGAATAAAAGCCACTCCAGACACATGGTTTGTGTTTGTAGGGAAGGGATCGGAAGAATTGGTTTTGTGGTTGCTGATA